>JASAUF010000196.1:0-48323 GCA_030180095.1 Magnolia changhungtana
GCTCAAGTTCTAACATATCTTTACTCAAAATTCCACCAAAAACAGGACATATTTCCATTGCATCTATCATGTATTCAAGCTTGTTTTCTTTTCTTTTCTTTTCTTTTTTTCTTGAAGCAGGAAGCAGATTGGTAGTGTTCTACTACTCTGGACTAGTTTTCTAAAACCCAGACCAGACCAGAAGTTAGACCCATCTGGACTGGAGCCAGACACAGAAACAGGACAGATCACCAGAAACCCAACTCAACCAAGTTGGTCAATGAATTTTCTTTAAAATAAAAAAGTCACAGGTAAAGTTCAGACAACTTGGAAAACAAACGTTGCAACAGCTATGCCAGACCCACATCTTTTGCTAATTCTTTTATTTCCATTAATTTAAATTTACTAAATTCCCAGGCCAAAATGGGTCGGAATGGGTCTGACTGATTGGACTGGCAATTGGACCGAACAGCAAAGTCGGGGTTTTAAAATATTGCTCTAGACAATGGTCATCAATATAATAGGTCTCTTCAAAATGAAAAGAAATACCGAGCCCTCTTTTTTTAATTTTTGAACGGTAAAATAGAAACCCTCGTTCTCCCCAAAAGAAATTAAAATTTGGAGTAGTCATAGATTGAAGAATGCAGAAAGTACATTGTACCTTACCTTTTTTTTCAAACGATCCTTAATAGTTGTTTGTCGTTTGTATTTCTCTTTATGATAGTCCATTATCTTACAAACAGGTGGCTTTGCATCTCGTCGAACCTGTGCAACATTAAGTTGGAGAGATTATTGAGCAAACAAGTCAAAATAATAATGGATGACAAGAGTAATAGAATGAAGAAAGAATGGTACTTTGGAAAGCAAATTGACCGAAATCAAAATCATGTAATGCTACATTGGCATATAAAATCCCTAGATCAGAGGCTGACATGATATCTTAGCAATCAAAATTTTAGTTGCGGCCTTGCAGGATCCTTCTAACTAGGTGCCTCTCCACTTCGAATCGCAGTTCAGACCCCCACTCCCACTCCTGCTTCCTACCTATTTATACTTGTTTACATTTTGAAACAAACGCTTCCGCACTCCTGCACCCAAATTTCTTGCCGCTTCACTTCGCACTTCAAGCAACTATAATCAAAACGAAGGTTTTATTAACACAAAGGTAGAATATGAGGGTGTATATCCACGTAGTTCTAGGTCTTTTATACTCTCATATATGGACTTCCCACCAGCACTTTTAAAAGGTACCGGGGGGGGGGGGGGGGGGGAGGATTTAAGCTAGGTGGAAGAAATAAAGACATGTGATGCAGGATAATTAACCACTTACTCTAAAAGCTCGAACCGGGGGGGGGGAGGGATTTAAGCTAGGTGGAAGAAATAAAGACATGTGATGCGGGATAATTAACCACTTACTCTAAAAGCTCGAATCGGGGGGGGGGGGGGGGTTGATTTAAGCTAGGTGGAAGAAATAAAGACATGTGATGCAGGACAATTAACCACTTACTCTAAAAGCTCGAACTAATGGAGCATGGTGAATCAATTCTTTTATCTCATAGCCCAAGCCCCACATCCCATGGGTTAAGACCTCCGCCGAACCCCCCTTGTGGGCCCCATTTCACACGAGCCACCTGCCTCACACTGGTGAAGCCCACCTCACACGAGTCACCCGCTTCTCATGCGCCGCCCACCCCGAGTGTGCCCTTGCATCCCACAGGCCACCCTACTCGAGCCCAGTGTGAAAATGCCCCTGCAGTAACGTGCCTCTGGAGTTTTATGTAATCATCATGTACCACTCGAACCAAAAGGGAAATTTTATAAGATAGCTATAAGACCAAACCATGCTTTATGGGACAAAACATTGGACTGTGAAGGAACAACATGTGCATAGGATGAGTGTAGCTGAAATGAGGATGTTGAGATAAATAAGTGGCAAGACAAGGAAGGATAGAATTAGAAATGAATGCATTCGAAGGAACTTAGGATAGCGCCAATAAATAATAAGATGACAGAAAGTACACTTGGATGGTTTGGTCGTGTGCAAGGAAGACCAAGAACCGTGCCAATTAGGAGGGCTCTATAAGGGTAAGGGGACAGCCCAAAAGGACATGGATGGAAGTAGTAAGAAAAGACTTGATGACCTGAAGGTCCAGCCCTTGATAAATTGGAATGGAAGAATGAGATTCGATTGTGGAGTTCTTGATTTAAGGGAACACCTAGGCACTTGTTTTAAACACATCTTCCATTTAAATTTTAAGATGTGTTGGAAAACAAAGCTCGATATTGTATTAAAAGAAGACCATAAGAATGCATTGGATTAGAATTAAGTGAGATATTCAACTTCCAAAAAGGGCATGGTAATTCTCTAAGTTGGAACACTGAGTCCTCGTGGAAATTTCATGAACTTTTACAAACCAATAAACTTGATTTTGATCTGTCCAACCAATAAAAGATTGTTTCTTATGATTTTCAGTTAATTATATCCGGTTAACTTATGTATCAATGGGTTGTATGGAAATTGTACATTAATGATGCAACATGCAAGTAGACTAATATAAAGTTATGGGGAAACAACTTACCTCAACCAAATCAAGTTTGAGCTTCATTGCACGATCCAGTGCCTCACGTCGTGACACGACGCTATGCCCTGCAAACATACCAGAAATAAGAACACATTGCTTTGACTAAACTAACAAAACCACAATATGCCAAAAGTCGCCCATAAAAGGAAGTATAAAACCCTATAATTCCTTCATAAAATCTGGATGGGAAATATGATAATTAGAAGTGATGTAGCATCTTGACATATAGAGGGCAATGCCACCTCACAAATATTTCATTCACTTGCACTGACAGAAGTTTCCTAAGAAGTGTTCGAAGTATTGGTATCGGCGGTGTTCGAAGTATCCTTATCGTAACAAGTTTTGCTAGCTAGAGATAAGGAAACAATATCGTTATCGTCAATAATATCAGAAATTACCGGAAATGTGGGGAAACACTAGGGAAACATGGGGAAAACAATGGATTTTTTCAATGAAACTTTAGGAGATGCTAAAATACACATATTTACACATTTAAGAATTTTTTAAAAAAAAAAAATGCAAAAAGAATGCATACATAATAAGTTTTCATTTAATAGGGCCTAAAAGTATTTGTTGTCGTAAAGTCAATCCAATAGTACTAAAACAATCACTTAAATCTCATTAAACTAATTAACAGGCAAACAAACATGCATAATGCATTCATACATTATACATTCATGCATAAATAAGCATATAAACACAATACACATGCATGATTATCTAACCATCCAACCATTAATCCATCCTATCGATCCAACCATCTAACCATCCCAATTCCCATCCCTCCATCCATCTAACTATACATCCATCGAGCCATCCAACTATCCCATCCCTCCATCCATCCAACCATCCATCCATTCCATCTAATCATCCGAACGTACATCCATCCATCCCATCTATCCATTTGAACATCCATTCATCTCATCCATCTAAATAATTTTTGAAAATATTTAATAGATTTTTATTTGGTTTTAATTTGTGTCCAAAAATCAGTGGTGTGGAGTGTTCAAACAATCTGATTTTGGGACTATGACTCAGTGATAGTAGGTCCCACAACTTAATTGGAGTATTATGAGTTAATATGCACACCACGTGTACAATTTCTTAGTGCTGGTGTACCACACATCATACACTGTTTGAGTATCGTATAATTCATTTATACCCAGCAGCCTTTTTCAGGGTCAGCCTTGAAAATGAAAGAGAGAGAGCCTTGAAAATGACAAAGAAATTATTTATGTCAAAGAGAGAGAGAGCCATTGCAAGGAAGAGAAGAAAACAAGAAGATTTTTCTGCCCAGCCACTGACAATGGTATTGCTCCAAATCAATGACAACCAAACCAGATATGAAGGAATTTCAACAACTCCTCTTGATTTCCTTTATTTTTTTCGATTTCCTGGCATTTACGCACAAAGAAACTGACAGTGGAAGTCGAATATTGCTGGTGCGATATTTTCGCGATATTTAAAGATAATATCATGAAAGTGTTAAGTCAATGGTGCCATAATTGTTAAGTGGTAATAGTGCCCGATAATATCGAAAATATCACCATTTTGTCATTTTGGCGATAAAATCATCGAAAACTTGATGACTAGTCAATAACGATATTATCGTGATATTTTCGATATTTTCACTGACAATATGAACATTGAGTATCTAATGCCGGGGTATTTTACTATTTTCACACCGGGCTCGAGTGAGGTGGCCTGTGTGAAGCGGGGGCACACTCGGGGTGGGCGGCTCATGTGAGGCGAGACCCATGTGAAGTGGGGCCCAGCCTATGAGATAAAGGGATTAATTCGCCATGCTTTATCAGTTCGAGCTTTTAAAGCAAGTGGTTAGTTGTTCTACTTCAAAAGTAAAATCAAAGCGGGAGGTCTCGTGTTCGAGACTCCTCACCGAAGATGATTAATGCGGCGGTATTTTCACACCGGGCTCAAGTGGGGTGGCCTGTGTGAAGCTTTTAGAGCAAGTGGTTAGTTGTCCTGCATCGAAAGGAGATCAAAAGTGGTTAGTTGATACCACCTTGATGCAAGATGAAAGTTTTCTAAGCTAGTGTGATAAGTGAGATCAACTTCCAGATTAATATGATTAAATCAAGCATTTTTTTAATTTAAAAAAAAAAAATAAAAATAAAAAAAAAATAAATAATGTATTCTACTACGAGTCGGGAAAATCAGATTTAACTAGCTAGATTCCAACCAAAGTTATCAACCCACAATGCATAATCAATATAAAACTACGAAAGAATTGTCCCTACAAGTTGTGGAAATCCCATTCTAACACTCAAATAGATTTATGATTTCAAGTTTTGGACTCAATTTGGGACTAAGAGCTCAAAATAGGAAACCTATGGTTAGGATTTGGGGAAGATAAGGGTTAAGGTTTTTTGTGGGGAATGAAATAGGGGTTTGTTAAGAAGGTTTCATGAGGGAGACAAATGGGGAAAAAGTGGGGAAAGTGGCTGCCCACGTGGACAGCGTCGCATGTCCGTACATGCATGATGGATGGAGAACAGTGGACAAAAGTGGGCAATCACCAGGACAGATCAGGTGATGGCAGCCATCGATGGCAGTCTTTATCAGGACCTTCTCAGAAATATGAAACAGGATAGGTTTAAGAACACATTTTGGGTGTTTTGGTAAGATTGTGGGGTTTTCATTCCAGCCGATCACATGTCTGCTATGGTAGGGATTTAGCATTCATATTCGGCAATGTTAGATATAGGGACTACTTTGTGAAAGCTTGGATATCTTATTCATTGAATGAAAACCATATTTATATATCGAGGATCCCTGTGCATAGTAGTATAAATATCTCAAAGATAATATCTGTCTTACTAATAAGATACAAAAATACCCCTCATTGAACAAAAACCATATTTATTCTGAAAGAAAAGAAACTTCCAAAGTGATGAAATCTGAGCAATGATTGGTAGCATAAGGCAAGCAGGCAGGGTTGCAGGTGTATCTCCAAGCATATGGATGAATATGTGTACTCTATGCAAACTCCCCCTCAAATATACTGCAACATTCATCGAAGACACTGTATACTCTAACGCTCCCCCTCAAACTGGAGCATGCATATCATGCATGCCTAGCTTGCCAATGATTCCACGATTTGCAAGAGAAGCTGATAGTACTTTTGGCCACTTCTGAGATGTGAACCATTGGCACTTCCGGTGGCTGCCAAAGAATCTAGCGAAACTTCCTGTGGCAGGAATTTGAATCATTGGCCCATCTGGTGGCTGCAACACTTCTGGTTGTTGGGATTTAAATCACGGGCACTTCCAGTGGCTGTAGGATGTTCCGGCAGCAAACTGAGACTGGAACTAGTTCTAATGAGAAGCCCAAAAGAGATCCGAATCAATGCAGTCTTCTAATAATTTAGTAGCAATATTCAGTCGTCCAATGTGTTGCTGCCCCTTCCTGAAAAAGGCATCCTACAACCCCTACCACGAGCAATCCTTGACCGTAGGATAGTTAAGCAGGAACCAACCTATTACTAAAGTCATGATTCAATGGCAGAGAGCAACCATAGAAGATGCGACGTGGGAGAAGTACCAGTCCATCATTGATCGTTTCCGTACCTTCACCTTGAGGACAAGGTGGGTGTGCAAAGGGGGAGGACTGATGCATGCCAAGTAAATGGGGATTGGTCATGGGTTGTGGGGTTAGTTATCTAGTAATGGGTAGTAGAGTTACTTATCTAGTATTGGGAAGTGAAGTATTTACCTAGTAGTGGGGAGGACAGTCCTTATAGGTAAATATGGTGAAGTGGCCTATAGGCTAGGAATTTGTAACTAAGTAGACGTAGTTAATGAAAGTGTAAACAGAGTTTTCTTCCCAAAAACAATTCTCTTTTGAGATTTAGGAGGCACGATCGCCTTCGAAGAGGATCAACCCAACGTCTTCTTTGATCTTCCAAAAATTGGTCGAAGGAGAATAGATGGAAGTAACATAAATAAAACTACAATTTAATAAAATATAATCAGAAAATTCAAGTACATTGCATGAAACATACAGATAACAGAAGCATTACCTTCGTCGGTAACAAGCCTAACATACTCCGATGTGATCGCCATATTCATCCGAGGCCCTCGAGTATCTTTCTCTTCCTTCTTCGGCTTCACCTGAAATTCAATCATCCCAAGCTATCAAACCACCAGAAACGTTCATTCAACAGGCTACGAAACGGAAGGTGGAGAAGAACTCAACAGAACCACCTGGAGGGGAGCCGCGAAAAACCTCGTTGCGAAGTACTGCTCGGTGGGTCTCCGGGGAACGAACGGATGGATCTTCTCCGCTGCTCTCCGGCCGTCGGAGATGTAATCAATTGACGCAACTCCGTAGGCATGAGAGTGCCATCTCTTGCATTGATAAGACCAGATTTTGAATCTCAACGGTCTAACACGACCCCAAAACGCCATCTTTCACTACAAGTTGCAAATCATCTGATTCCTGCCGTTGGGGTTTCTGAGTTCCAGAGGTATGTGCTTGCGAGGGGAGGAGAGCGATAGAAAGAAGGGGAGACGCTGCAGTAGAGCCGTGAGTACCGTAATACCGAAAGCCTCTCCGGGAACTTCCCGCGACGAAAAGCCACATGGAACGAAGCGTGGTGTTTGCGAGAAATCCACTCCGTCCATCCGTTTTGGCGGATCATGTTGGAAGTGGAAACCAAAAGTGAAGAAGATCCTAAAACTCAAGTGGGCCGCACATCAGAAAACGGTGATGATTAAATGTCTGCCGTTGAAATATTCATGTGGCCACATGAGATTTGGATAGTTTTTTGTATATATATATATATATTTTTTTTTATTTTGAGCTATCTCCGTAGGAACGACCTTATGAACGGTATGGATGGCATATAAATATAACTGTGGATACAAGGAGATTTAAATGTAGGCATTTCCCTATCCACCGTTTCCTATTGTGCGGCGCACTTGAGTGTTGGATTCGCGACCCGGATCACCTAGTGGGTGGGACCCTGACTATGGGGCTCACAGTGATGTGTGTGCCTTAAATCCATACCGTCCAATCATTTTGAAAGCTCGTTTTAATGCATCATCCTAAAAATGAAGCTGACACAAATCTTAGGTGGACCACACCACTGAAAACAGATAGTGATTGAATCTTCACCATTCAAAATTTTATGGATTCCACCGGAATTTTTATTTTCTATCTAACCTGTTGATAAGGTCAAAAACACGATGAAGAGACCACAGATGTAGTAAGATTTTCTTACTTTTAAATATTCACAATTAAAAATATTAATAATTAATTAAAAGTTTGAATAATTTACTATAAGCATATATTTAAATTTTTATTTTATTTATTATTTTATAATAAATTATTTTATTAATTCACAGTAAATTTTAAAATTATATTTTGAAAGAGATTTTTCTGGATAGTGTACCCAACATGACAAGAAGCTGAGAAACTCTAAAATACCATACCAAAGATTTTGTCAATAAATGAAAAACTTAATTATTGGCTGTCCATTACTAGCCCCGTCAAAATTTTCTGAATGATCTTGGGTTAGCTACCTACATGCTCATGCCTAAAAAACCAAGTGAGCTCTTCAATCCCTGGCTTTTATTACCGTAGCCACCGACAAATCATGTCCTCATGAAGGACAGGGCAGGGCAGTAAGTAGGTGATGTTTGTGGGAATGATGTTTGTGGGAAATCTATCCTTTCATCTATCTTGTGAATTTGTATTAGGATATGAGCCCGGAAATAAGGTAGATACAAAACTCTAAGTAAACCAAAGGATATTAAATAGAGGGCATTAAATGCCAACTGTTGAAAAAGCTTTGGATCAATTTAATATTTGTGTATTCAGTTCATACTTCTAAAAATGACCTTATTAGTTGTTTAAATGGTATAAAAATATTACAATGGACCTATGGAGATTTCAATTGTAGTTATTTCCTTTTCCAGTTAGTTCTGTATTATTTTTGGGCTCATGTTCTGTTATGAGATGTGAAAGCCGACAAACTGGCCTGGATTATTTTTTAGCTCATGTCTTAATATGAGCTGTGGGAACTGACAAAAAGGATGGATTTCTCACAAAAATTATGAGGGCGACTTTGGTAGATATCTTTGCAAAAGTGACATCACCAATTTCTGTAGGCTCACCGTAGTGTATCTGTTGTATCCATATTGTCCATTCACTTGGCCTAATCATTTTAAGGTTTGAGCTAAAACATAAAGCTGATCCAAAGCTCAAGTGACCTCCACATACCACAGTTAAAACTTTCCTAGGGCTTACCATGACATTTATTTGAGATTCAACTTATTCATAAGTTTACATGGACATGAAGGGAAAACACAAATACAGCTTGATCAAGAACTTATGTACTTTGGGGGGAAGTTTTTAATGATAGGTGTTTAATCTCCACTGTTTTATGTGGTTGGAGTTTACTTGAACTTTGGATTTATGTCATTCATGTAGCCATGTTCTAAGATGATGATCCAAAATGGATGGACAACCAAGATACAACACACATATCTCTGTGAAGTTACTTCAGTAGTGAGACAGTAACTGAAGGCATCAGTAGCCTACCCGTGTATATGCTGAGGGGTCGCACGCAACCATGTACCCTTTTCACAGGTGCGGATTAGATACTCACAAGGTCAGTAGCCAAATCGTTACTGAAGTGACATCACCAAGCTTTATGGACTCCACCATGATGCGTGTTGTATCCATACTGTCCAACCATTTATGAAGATTATTTGATGGCATTAGAAAGAGAATGAAATGGATCTAAATTTCAAGTGGACCCACCCAAAAAACCTTGGGAGCCATCATACCCATCGTTGAAACATTTATATGGCGCCCAGTGATGTATTTTTTATATTCATTGTATTCATAAGTTAACATAGAGATAGATGAATTTCAGCTTCATCGGAACCTACTCTAGCCCCTAAGAAGTTTGAACGGTGGATGTCACTGTCCCGCTATTTCCTATGGTGGGATCCACTTGAACTTTAGATCTATCTCATTCTCTTTATAATGCTATAAAACAATATTTAAAAATGGTTGGACGGCATGGATACAACACAAGCATCATGGTGGGGCCCACATAGCTTGGTGACGTCACTTTCAGTACAGATTTGGCTACTGACCTGGTCAGTATCCAATCCGCGCCACTTTTTTCACTTGGGCATGTCAGAAGTCGCAGCTATCCATACAATCCGTATCCATTTGGATGTGCCTGCGTATCAAGTTTCATACGCAGCCAGAGTATCAAATTACTGCCCTTCTCTCTGTTTGCTTTTTTACACGAAGGTAAGCGAAGCTGGAAAACAACTCCCGTGCTCTTCAAACGCAACTAGAGAAAACGGCATCATCTTCTCCCGCACGGAAGCCAGGCGCCTTCGGTCGTCCGTGCACGTTCCCGCTCGGAAAACGTCAGATTTCCGGTGCGATGCCGTCTTTCGAATCAGGACGGTGGCAATGGGAGAATGCGGCCTCCGGCGCCATTGCCGGATTCGCCACCGTCGCTTCTCTCCACCCCCTGGACGTTGTCCGAACCAGATTTCAAGGTCCGTCTCTTCTTTTCTTTCTCATCCACCGTACACGTGGCATGCATGTACGGCAATCCACGGCGTCCGTGGCCCCGCCGGTAGACGGAGCACATCTCAATTCATACTGATCAAACGATCTCAACCATCCGATCCCGCTTGTTGAATTTGGACCGCTAACTGTTTAATTTCTACCATCTATAATACAACTCGATCAAGGAAGAAACCACTTGGGCCGAAGTTCAATGTACCAGATTGAAAGTTTGAATCACACATGAGAAAAAAATGCAATGACTCTTAGCAAGCTCAACAGTCATCTGGTCTTATACTAGAGATCACCACTCCACTGTAGAGAAACAAGAGAATTTGCTCAAAGAAAATATCTTTCAACCGTGTCTTATTCCGTAGGACCTATGCCTTATTTATAAGGCGTGTTTACAAGGTTTTCCCCTTCAGAAAATCTCTAGCATAATCTAAGAAATCTAAAAAATAGAATTCCTTGCTTATCTAAGATCTGTAAAATAAGAAACTCTGAAACATGAAACTCTAATGGCTGTTAATGGTTTAAGTTGTAAATGATTTACACTTACAACCTGTCCTGTTTGGCTTTAAGCTGTAAATGATTTACAGGTAAATGATTGTTTGTGTTTGGATAGCCTGTAAATTATTTAAGTCCTGTAAATGGAGGGCCAATCTTTCCATTTATAGCCATTAGGCTGTAAATGGAGAGCCGGTAAAGGAAATCCGAACTTTTTGCCTGTAAATGAGATCGAGGTAAATGATGTAAATCTTTACAGGCCAAAAAGGCCATCCAAACGCAGAGTGTAAATCATTTACAACTTGACCCATTTACAGGCGTCCAAACAACCCCTAATAATACTTATTTCCTGTTATAAAGATATATTTCCCAACATAGGAAAATGAAAAAAAAAAAAAAAAAAAAAAAAAAACAGAAATTAGAAACAATCTAAAAAAGGGTATCGAGCCTTGCACGTGCACGATAGGGCAGGCGTGTTGCATCAATCTCCTTGGTGGCTACCAAGTTGATGTGCTCCAGTTGGTAGCTACCATTGTTAGTGGAGCACATCTCAAATTCATATTGATCAGATGATCTCAGCTGTCCGATTCCATTCATTGAATTTGGGCTGCTGATTGTTTTGTATCATATCATCTACTTGGTAGGGACCATTTTCAGTGGAGCACATCTCAAGTTCATATTGATCAAATGATCTCAACCATTCGATTCTGCTCATTGAATTTGGTCTGCCGACTGTTTTAATTTGTACCATCTAATTTGTATCTACCAATTGGAGGAGCACATCTACTTGGTAGCTACTAGCTACAATCGTCATCAGAGCACATCTCAAATTAATATTTGATCAAATGATCTCAACCATATGTTCCTGCCTGTTGAATTTGGACTGCTGGCTGTTTTATTTTGTACCATCTACCGGCTGGCTACCAATTAGAACACATCTACTTGATAGCTACCGTTCAGTGGTCCACATTTCAAATTCATATTAATCAAATGATCTCAACCATCCGATCCCAATCATTGAATTTGGACCGCTGACCATTTTATTTTATTACATCTACTTTGTAGCTACCAATTAGAGCACATCTACTTGCTAGCTACCATTGTCAATGGAGTACATCTCAAGTTCATATTGATCAGACGATCTCAACCATCTGATCCTGCTTGTTGAGTTTTGACCACTGGTTGCCTTAATTTCTACCATCCACCTGGTAGCTACCAATTGGATGGTTAGTATTATTTAACCATTGTGATCTCTAGGCTATTCTCAATTAAGAGTGGTCCCTTTTGATTTGGACAGTTTGGATCGATTTGAATGCATGTGGCGTGTATGTTGGAGGAGACACTATAACTTGGGAATAGGGTTGAATGATTGCTTAAGTCTTAGCTTTCTCATTGCTCGGTCGTTTATATATAGTT
The DNA here is from genome assembly GCA_030180095.1 of Magnolia changhungtana. Classification (NCBI taxonomy): domain Eukaryota; kingdom Viridiplantae; phylum Streptophyta; class Magnoliopsida; order Magnoliales; family Magnoliaceae; genus Magnolia; species Magnolia changhungtana. The sequence continues at coordinate 12,042 of JASAUF010000196.1, forward strand.
TTCTGTTTCTTAGGTTCTGTTTTCTGTATTCTTCAGCCCCTAGCTTTTTCCATTTCTAAAAAAAAAAATTGCTGTAGTCTAATCTAGTGCATTATTTATTTCATGAATTCCATTTCTTTTCGTGATTGATTTACAGTCCAAGACGGGCACATCTCTACTCTTCCTTCCTATAAGAACACAGGGCATGCGATATTCATGATAGCACGTACTGAGGTAACTCACTCTTATCCAGTTCCGATTCTTCATTCAGTGGTCGTAGGGTTTGAGGGATTATTTATAGTTGGCAGCATGTGATGATACCCTGCATGCACAAAGCCTTGGTACACGAATGTAGCTAGATTGACACCCATTCAAATCATGGGGCCCCTCGTAGATGGGACATAGCTCAGAAGTCAGACTAGTTTGACGAAATTTTCTTTTAATTGGTGGACATTTGGGCTGTCAGTTTTTTATGCTAATTATTCATTTCATGTTCATTATTAGAGAGCAAAGATCATCTGTTTAGTTTGATTTATTGGCTTATGACCTATCTGCAGTGGGGCCCACAATTATGATAGTTTGACTGAGGCGCATGCATGCCAACATGTGCAATTTTGTGTGCATACGTGTGGATCTCAGTACACTGTCAAAGCATCATAAATTTTCTCCTCTCCTCATGTTCAACAAAAATAAAACAAAATAAAAATATAATGACTCATATTTCTAACCACAAAAAAACAACTTTAAACTCAACTTTCTATTACTTAAACACGTCCAATTCAACTTGTCGCAAAGCTAAAATTTTCAAAAACCTATTCTACTTAATTGTTGTAGAACTTCAACTACGGTAAAGCTTCCAAATCCTCGCTCCAAAATAACTCCTAGAACAAGCTCTAACCAATCACGAACTTCCCAACAACTTCCAATATAAACAAAATATAACAAACTAACTGAAGAAAAAAACAGAACAAATTTCTAATCAAACTCCTACGTTCACCTGAACTAACAAATAATTATTATTTTTTTCCTTCAACAGCCATGTTTGGGTTCACTAATGACATCATCATGGTGTCACATGAGGCCGTCACCACCTCAGCGTCAATTTGTCCGATCCTTCAAGATCTCTCAGATTCTTGTTACAACACTGCACCCTGATTGCATTTTTCTAGTCTTTTGCAAATTGCAATTTATGTAAGAATCAAATGATCTTGGGCTTTGAAAAGTAATTCCGTGAGCTTGTAAATGAGACAACTGTTGTGTTGTTCCATAATTGCTTGGTCCTAAACCTAGGGCCATAGTGTTGGTTGATGAAAATATTTTGTCATCTTGAGAGTTGTGCCTAATGTGCATGCCTTTTGAGGCAAATTGATAGTAAATTATTTAATAATTCATGCAGCTTGCCAATCAAATTGATAGATGTTGGACTAATGGTATAATGTACATGGCAGGGTTTGAGAGGGCTTTATTCTGGTTTCTATCCTGCAGTTCTTGGTTCAACTATTTCTTGGGGTTTGTATTTCTTCTTGTAAGTTTTGCCTTTTCCCTTATTTATGCAGTTCTTGGTTCAACTATTTCTTGGGGTTTGTATTTCTTCTTTTAAGTATTGCCTTTTTCCTTATTTCTTGGGGTTTGCATTATGTCTACTTTGTGTTGTAAATTCTTCATTTATTGTTGTTCTCTAGAGTAGAAATTGTAACAAGAAATGAGCTCATTTTGATCATCTTGTGATTTTGTAGATGATAAGTGATGATTTGTTGATGGTGGAATTCTTTTGTATATTTAAGTGGATTTGGGCATTCTTGATATTCTATAAATATGCTATACGGACTTTAGATTGTAATCTTGTAGATTCAGGAGTATTCTAGAATCCACCTAGATACTCTAGAGTTCCCTTGATAGACTTGAGAAGTCTACAAATACCATGAGGGGCAACTTTTTGGAATGACTTGCTAGTAAATGGTTTTAGAATGCCATTCAACTGGGCCTTTATTGTTTGTCCCTAGTTGCAGAAAGCATGGGGGGAAACAGGAGCAGATTTGTGTGTGGGAGTGGAGAAGCACCTGTTTCTGGATATTAGCAAATGTATCTGAAATGTTGGAGAAGCACCTGTTCCTGGATATATTAGCCAAGGAAGGAGTGAGAATATGTATCTGAAATAAACCTTTGGTATGGGAGAGGATCCTTGATTGCAAGTTCGTGCGACCAAGGTTTGTCCAATATCATCAACGTTAAGGGAGAGTTTGAGGTAAGGTAAGGAAGCAAATCAGAACTCACCTGACAAGGAATTTCAGTAGCTTAGGACTGTTATAGTTATGGTAGCCATTCCATGGGCATGGGTCGTCGGTTCCTGTGTCATCAGGTCACAAAGTTCAGTGAATTTCTGACACTAGGCAGGCATCATTGCTCATCCCCCATAGGTGGTGTTACAAACTTTGTGGAGACCTCAATTATAGGTTAGTCATCATCATCATCTTCTTCTTCTTCTTCTTTTCCAGTAATGACTTGTGAGCCCTCCCAATTGTTTTTCGTTTTCTTTATTTGAATTTTGGGACTCATTTTGAAATTTAATCTCTTGAATTCCTTCCGGGAAGGGTCAATGTTTTGATTTGCATACCAAATTGGTTGATGCAGGACACATGATTTAATGTTAGCATGCAACGTGGAGATTATGAAAGAGTCTATAACATAATTCAATTAACAAAAAATGCTAACCTACTTAGTATTTAAGAGTAAATAATAAGAAAAAAAATCTTATTTAACGTAAATCACATGCCCGCATGCTAAGAAATCACATATACCAATTAAAACTAGGACCAATGGAAGGATAGAACTTCCAATTTAGCATAGGCACGTTCCACACTCAATGGACGGATTTGTAGGTTTTATGATTAGGGTTAGGAAGGGGAAAATCTGAAATTTAGAGAATTAGGGAAAATAGGAAATTGAAGATCTAGGGTTTAGAAGGTTGTAATGGAAGAGAAAAGAGGATGACAAGATAATAAGAAGAATAACTTTCGAAGAAGAGAAAGAGGAAAGATGTACCTTTGGGAATCCACCACCAATCAAGTTTCTATCCTTCCACTATTTAATTGGAAGGGAGGTTTTTTTTTTTTTTTTTTTTTTGTTCTTAAATCTCCACTAGGGTTGGAACTCTCCCCCCCCCCCGGTGCTTTTATAATAAAAATTCGGAATTAAATGCCACTCACTTAAGTAAAGTGGTCTATCATCCAAAATAAGAAAACTAAAACATATATTATCAATCTCAACTATCAAATAACAAAAAATATAAAGAAAACAATATCAGAGTCCAAGGGGCCCAGATCTAAAAGATATGGTGGCCCGATGGCTTGATCGACAAAATCCGACGGTTGGATTGACATGAAATAGAAATTTTATGACTAAAATGATCTCCTAAGCAACTCACATGCATCATCCCAAGGTGGGGTCTTCTAAATGCATGTCCAATGCATGCGGGATCTTCAAAATGGCCTGACGGGCCCCATCTGGAACTCATCTCCCATCCACAAAGAAAACTGCACTGATGCGGGTGGTTGTCTCCATCTCTGGTACACCCAAGTAGGTCCTCTGACATCCCCATCAGAGATTAGAGACTTCGGGATAGGTACTTCCTCTGATTCAATTTGCCTCAACAAGCTAGAAAACACTAGCTAGTGGTGGGTTCTGAGTCTTTATTTGAGGTGATGACTTCACCTTCTAGATGTTCATGTTGTTGTGCAACTTCATGCTGAGACACCAGAAAAGCTGAAAAGAACTATTGCACACCTAACAAGGAATGGCCGAGATGAGGAGGAATTGAACAATTCAGACCAACTAAGGAGGGTTATGTGTATCATACATAGAAGAGAGTGCTGACAACCATGACAATGATTACGTGATGGGAGGTTGGAGAGGAAGCAGTTAGTTTTGCTTGGGATGATTACTGTTGAAGATATAATATCAAGGCTGTTTTATATTGCTTCTATCCTCTTTGTGAGAAGTGATTAGTCATCAATTGATTATTTTAACTTGTAGGAACGTTTTTTCATCAGTTCATGTGATGAAGGATTCGACTCGTACCCTGAAACTAATTCTTATAGAAAAAAAGAATCTTTTCGATTACTTGTCAATCCCTTCCCAGATTTACGAGTTCTACATCACCTTTTTGAATCAATCAAAAAAAGAATTCTATCATTTCTGAATTTCCTGGCTTAGTGTTAGTGAGGCATATCTCGTCTTAACGATGAGCGAATCAATGAGTGAAAATTGAAGAATTGTTGGTGGGCTTGTTTTTTTGAAAGATGATGAATATTATTAGGGCCAAAGAGAAAAGAAACACAAGAAAAGGAAAAACAAACAAGGACAGAAAAAGAAACCCAAAACCAGCCCGAAGGCCGCACCAACCCTATTTAAAGGGCATACAGCCCTTTAAATACATGACAACCTGATTAAAAACACCAACAAAGATGCTTTTGTTGTGGAAACAATGACTATTTCTTTCACCTCATATGGACCAAAAGATTGCCAAGAGGGCCACCCTCCATCTCCGAGAGCCCAACGCCTACCTCGACAAGCGTGCCAACACCTGAATAGAAGCTCCATTGAACCTGGCAAAATCTAGGAAACATTGGCCAACTCAGGATCCTGGACCAGATCACCTAGGAGATGAGGCAATGAATGAGAAGATGGTCCATCAATTCTGTATTGCTGAGACAGAGAAGACACATTTGGCAAGATCAAAGCACATTTGCTTGTTTGTTTGTTTGGTTATATATATAGTAAGCCAAAGATGGAACAAGCCAAAGCGTCAATATATATATATATATATATATATATATATATATATATATATATATATATATATTGGCGCTTTGGCTTGTTCCATCCGATGTTCAGTTGTCGGTATCGCATTACAAGTTTATTTGTGGGACATAACGATATAATATCATTATCGCCGATAATATCGCCGATAACAGGAAATGCATGGAAAAATGGGGAAATATGGGAAAAATGGTGGAATTTTTCAGTGAAACTTCAGGACATGCCTAAATACACATATTTACATATTCAGGAATGAAAATTTTGCAAAAGGAATGCTTTAAATTAGAAGTTTCCATTTAATGGGGGCCAAAAAAGTATGCGTTGTCATAAGAAATCACTCAAATAGTAACCAAAATTAGTTTATATAATACAAATGCAAGCTTACAACAATTAAGACATGCAAAAGTAAATGAATTTTAAAAAAAATACACATTTCTGCCCATGTTTTATCCCCACATAGAGTGACGAGGTGCCTCGTAATCATTGTCCGGATCCCGTGGCAGTTGAGAGTAGTACTGCTGCTCAACATATTGGCAGTACTGTTCCCAGGTCATCCCTTGCTCCTCCTTTTCCCGATCCAGACGACATTTTGCTCCCTAGTAGGATACAAATTTACAATAATGGACAAATAAAAAAGTACAACAGCTCGTATTCAGTGTAATAAGCCCAAATCATTTCAAGGGCTAAGATGCTAGATCAAATTAAATTTTCATATAAATTACAATTAAGGAAAGAGTCTGCAAATTGCATACTGAGTAAACTTTATGGGGCTTACTATGATTTATACATACAATTTGATGGGTCCATGTAAATAAAGGGTGGATATTTTCTCCCAACTTGTTCCCTCTGGTGTAGCCCATTTATTTAATTGATCATCTTGATTTTTGAGAATTTGATGCATTTATTCTATATCCACGCCGTTCATCTGTTTTTGTATTTAATTATAGAGTACTTGAACAAAAATGAAACAGATATAGTCTTAGGTGGACAATGCAAAAGGAAACAGTTGTGATTGTCCGGTCCACCGTTTAACACTTATTAGGGGCCATAGTAGTTTCCAAAGAAGCTGATATTTTTGTTTTCGCTTCATCTATCTCTATGTTAACTTATGAATAGGATGGATCTCAAAAATACATCACTGTAGGCCCTATAAATGTTTCAACGGTGGGTGTGACGGCTCCCACAGTTTTCTGTGGTGGGTCCACTTGAAATTTAGATCTATCTCATTTTCTTTGTAATGCCATAAAATGATGTCTACAAATGGTTGTACGGTATGGATACAACACATTCATCATGGTGGGGTCTACAAAGCTTGGTGACGTCACTTGGTAGCCATCTGGCCCCTGACCTTGTTAGTATCTAATCTGCGCCTAACTTTTAGGCCGTCTGGCGGTCGGTGCTATGTGGGCCCCACCATGATGTATATGTTTCATCCATTCCGTTCATCCATTTTTACAGACCATTTTAGGGATTTATACCAAAAATGATAGGAATATAAATCTCAGGTGGACCACACCCCAAGAAAATAATAGTGATTGGATATCCACCATTAAAATCCTCCTAAGGAATTGTACTATTTATTTGACATCCAATCTGTTGATTAGGTGATCTAGATGAAGGGAAAAAACAAGGTTAAGCTTGATCCAAAACTTTTATGGCCCTCAAAAAGTTTTTAATGGTTAAAGTTTATTCAACACTGTTTTTGATAATGTGGTTCACTTGAGACTCTTATAGACCTTAGTTCTAGTATCCTTAAATAAAATGATGTAGGAAAATAGATGGACGGCATGGATGAAACAGATTCATCATGGTGGGGCCTCATTGAATCGACCATTTGGTGGGGCATAGCCTTGATCCGTCATAGTGAATCCACCCCAATCAACTTTCATGCGTGTGCTCTTATTGTCCTGAGTTAACTCAGTTTGGCCCACTATGAATTTATGTGGTTTATCCACACCTTCCATACGTTTTCCCATCTCATTTTAGGCGTTGAGCCCAAAATTTAAGCTTATACAAATCTCAAGTGGACCATACCACAGGAAACATTGGAAATAATGATTTCCACCGTTGAAACCTTTATATGCCCGAAAGTGATGTTTATTTTTCATCCAAACTGTTCATAAGATCAAACAAACATAGATGAAAGGAAATAACAAATTAATATAATCTTGATCCAAAACTTCGTGGCCTCCAAGAGTTTTTCAACGGTATAACTTCAATTTACATTTCCTGTGGTGTGGTCCATTTTAGACTTGTAATCCTTGATTTTGATATAAGGCCCTAAAATTATCTTGTAAAATGGATGGACATGACTGGATAAAATACATAAATCACGGTGGACCCCACAGAGTTTACGAAGACGCTTAGCGCGTGAGCAATCCCCTTCCATCCACGGACGCGGATTTCTGCCAAAGACTTTCGCGAGAAGCTCTTGTGAGGAACCAGTGGGACCCACTATGATGTTTGTGAGAAATCTTACCCATCCATCCATTTTGTGAGTTCATTTTAGGGCATCATGCCAAAAATGAACCCTTTCCGAAGCTCAAGTGGGCAGAAAACGTGATAATTGAACGTCCACAGTTGAAATATTCGTGGGCCATAGAAGTTTTGAATCATGCTAATATTTGTGATTTCAGTTCATCCCAGTAGGAATGAAGTTATTAACAGGTATGGATGGCATGTAAACATCACTGTCGAACCCGGTAGGTTTCAACGGTAGAATTTACCTAACCACATTTTCCTTTAGTACGTCCCACTTGAGCGTGTTTGGATACGGTTCATTTTTGGCATCATGTCTGAAATGAACTCAAAAACGGATGGAAGGGGAGGATTTCTCACAAACATCACAATGGGCCCCACAGGTTCCCGGTGCAGAACTTTGCGAAACCCTTCGCAGAAATGTCCTCCATCCACCCCCTTCCATCCATCCCTGAGCTTTGGAAACGGATTGGCTACTCCCTTGCCATGCTCTGTGGGCCCCACCATGAGGTATGTGTTTCATCCATGCCGTCCATCTATTTTTATAGATAATTTTATGTTATGAAAAAAAAAAAGAGGTATATCCCAATCTCAAGTGGACCACATTACAAGAATCAGTGTTGAATGAACTTTGACCATTAAAAACTTTTTGGGGCCATAAAGGTTTTGGAATAACCTGATCTTTGTTTTTTCCCTTAATCTTGGTCAGTATGACCTAATTAACAGATTGGATGTGAAATAAACTGTACAGTGGGCCTTAGTAGGATTTAAATGATGGATATCCAATTACTATTATTTTCCTGTGGTGTGGTCCACCTGAGATTTTTGTCCATCTCAATTTTGGGATGAAGCCCTACAATGATCTGTAAAAATGTATGAACGGAGTGGATAATATACATACATCATGGTGGGGCCCACATACATCATGGCTGGACCGCACCGTAACCAACAGTTGATTTGCACGTCTACCGTTGAAAAATTGCTCGGGCCACAGAAGTTTTTTATATGCTTCAATTTTGGGCTCGTCCCCTTGAATTAGATGGAAAAACGGATGGACGGCTTAGATAGACCACATACAATCAAAGTGGGCCCAACCGAGTTTAGTCAGTACGATAGGAGTGTACTCCTCAGTTGCACTGTGCATCCATCCCCTTTTCCTCCCAGGGGCGAGAGAAGCTCTCGCATTCGCAGGGTTTTCGCGAGAGGGATTTTCGCGCGGGAGGGATTTTCGCTCGGCGAAATCCGATTTCCCATGCGAGAGCCATTTTCGTTCGAATTTCGTAGTGCGACTGTGCGAGAGGGATTTTTGCTCAAAGGAAGGAATTAAAAGAAACCCTAAAGAGGGGAGATGGCGGTGTACACATACCGGCGAAAATCGATCGAGAAGCTCCGATTCCGACTTCCGATTAACCGGGTACTACGAATTTTTTTTTTCCCGATATTCCCGATATTTATCAGAGAAAAGAGGGAGGGGTAGGTAGCTACAGTTTTCTCGTGGGGTTGGTGGCTACAGTCGAGATTCCGAAAATATCGGACGGACGCCGATAATATCTCCTGATATTTCGTCCAAAATGTGGAATTCCGATAATATCGCCCATCTCAAAAAAATCGCCGATTTTTCGCCGATAACTGGCAGAGAAACGAATTTAGGGGGTATCGGTGTCGCAGCGTTGGCGATACCGATATTATCGCCGATATTATCAACAATTCGCCGATGATATGAACACTGGTTCCATCTTTGGCTTACTAGTTGTTATAATTTGGTTATTTTTAGATTCCACTAGACTTGTATAATCATGTTGCTTTATGCTACTTATTGCTACTGCTTTCTGTTACTCATGTTTGTTCTTTCTTGGCATTGCTCATTTCTATCATTCACGTGTTGGTTCTTTTTATTGTTTTATGCTGTTCTTTGCTTTGCTTTTGTCTAAACTCTAGATTGATGCTAAGCAATAGTAATTGCAGAAATAAGTTATCACCCTATACATTTAATCATTGGTTAAAATTACCCTCTTTAGCCTCTAACTAAACTTTACTCATAATCTGAACTTTCTTTTTTCTTTTTTAATTTGTAGCTATAGTAGAGCCAAGCATAGGTACTCTGAAGGGAGTGGGAAGCAGTTGAGTCCTAGCCTTCATCTTCTTTCTGCTGCTGAAGCAGGTGCTTTGGTAAGTTATTTATCTGGCACAACCCAAAGAATGAATTGGAAGATTTCCCAAGATCTCCCTGTTTAATTGAACATGGGCTACAAGAATGAATTGAACACTGCCACAGAGAACCTACTTTGTGCAAGATATTTATAGGCTATGGAACTGGGGACTCGATGATGCTATTGAGATTAGATGACATGATGTGCCCTCAGGTACGTAGTAACTCTAATAAAATAAATGGACTAACTTCAACAGTTGTAGGAAGTGAGGCAACTGAAGTCTTTGATCTAAGAAATCTCATTCTCTAAAATTTTGTTCAGGGCTGTCGCCAGCTGTTAGTCATATTACATGGAGTTTTTAGGGATGCAAAATACATTGGTAAGTTCAATACTACAAGATGATCGTCGACAAAATGCAGTTACTGTAGCATGAACTGGCTATATTCAAAGTATTTACTATCTCATGGCCTAACCCTTCCAGTGGTTCTAGAAAGCAGATCTTTAAGGTCCACTTGTTTCTCATGATGTCTAAAGTTGATGTAGACTTCTCATTCTATATTTAAGTGTTTAATCCTAGCAATGGCCCTCCAACTCAACCATGCATGGAAAATGTGGAAAAAATGTTAAATGCAAATGGAAAGAGAAGGGAGAGATCAAATACGAAAGCCAACCCTGTTTTGGTGTTTGTAGTTAGTACCACATTGATGTTCAACATAAAGGAAGAGAACTTCTGTCAATATAAATACAATTTGTTCATATTCTTAGGAGAGGGCTTAACATTTAAGCTTTCGATCAATCACATACATGCACACTACCAAACCCAGAAGGTCCTATTTGGGGGATAATACTCCTTTGATGACTTTCCCTAAATCATATGGGCCGCCCATCCCGAGGGTGTCCCCGCATCCCACAGGCTACCCTAATTGAGCCCAGTACGAAATGCTCATTAATCACCCCCGATGAGGAGTCTCGAACACGGGAACTCCCTTGTGGGCCCCAAATCACATAGGTCACCCACCCCGAGTGTGTCCCCGCATCCCATAGGGGACCCCACTCGAGCCCGATGTGAAAATGCCCTTGCATTAATCACCCCCGATGAGGAGTCTCGAACACGAGACCTCCCGCTTTGATACCAATTTAATGCAGGACAATTAACCACTTGCTCTAAAAGCTCGAACTGTTAGAGTATGACGAATTAATCCTTTTATCTCATAGCCCAGGCCCCACATCTCATGGGTCAGGACCTCGGCCGAACCTCCCCCGTGGGCCCCAAATCACATGGGTTGCCCATCCCGAGTGTGTCCCCGCATCCCACGGGCTACCCCACTCGAGCCTGGTGTGAAATGCGCATTAATCACCCTCGGTGAGGAGTCTCGAACACGAGACCTCCCCTGTGGGCCCCAAATCACATGGGTCACCCACCTCGAATGTGTCCCTGCATCCCACAGGTGACCCCACTTGAGCCCGATGTGAAAATGGCCCTGCATTACTAAGACTTGGACTTCTCAATTGTGTGGACTACACCTGCTGTGGGCTACATCGGTCCCTCCCAATTGGGAAGAGATCAACCTGGAGTTGAAAGCTAGACTGTCAAACCTTGTGACCATAGTACTCTCGTCTTTGTGCCGCTGGAAATGGATCATGCAAATCGCCATGTTGGACTGGTGCATCTTTAATCAGACCTCACTCCGTATTACACTCTATCTTTCAGTGTGTGGCTACAAACCAGACCTATGATGGAACTTGAACATCAACCTTGACCAATGCCTTTCTTTGTAATCTTCGAGATAGGGACCTTATTTTGGAAACTGAAACCACTGCGACTCTGCCCTGAAAGTCAGTGCCAAACATCATAAAGTAACTTTTGAGGGCACCTTGCTCATGGTTTCTGATCTTCGTTAGGATCGTCCTCTGGAGGAAGATTGGGTTCCTGTTTTTGAGATGCGGGAACTTTCTACTCTCTCATGGGGCCAAGACATATCGATTCATCTTTGCACCTTCCAACCACTTTTGATGCACTCATTGACCAGCTAGTTTGCGACAAACAGGCCATCCTCTAGATCGATACACAAATGCACACTAGGATGGTGACATAATCTGTTAGCTAACTTCTTCAATCTGGCAGCCAGAACTCTCGCATGATTTTATAAATGCTCCCTGTAAGACTAATGGGCCTCTGAAATCCGCTACACCTTCAACCTCTTCTTCGAATCAAAACTATGAAGGAAGTCGCAACTGATTTACTGATCTCAGCCCTTCTATGAAACTCTTCAAAGACCGCCATCAAATCACCCTTGAGAAACTGCCAGCACCTCTGATAAAATTCCATAGAGAATCCATCAGGCCTGGGCGCCTGATCACCTTCAGCCTTGATGATAGCAACCTCAACTTCGCCTCCAAGAAGGGAGCCTCCAATTCCAATGCCTGCTCGGTTGACAAGGCAGCAAAGTCCGCACTCCCTAAAATGGGTCTGCAAGGGAACTCTTCAGCTAGCATCGGGCAGAAGAAGTTGAGAATACAATCATTGGTCTCCTCCTTTCACAATAAGACCACATTCCCCTGAGAATGGACTGGATGAAATTTGTCCACCTTGTCACATTTGCTACCTAATGAAAATAAGCCGTATTCTTGTCACTATCCTTGATCCATTTTTCCCTGGAAATTTGCCTCCAATGAATCTCTTCCAGCTGAAGAATATCCCCCACTTGCTGGTCCACTGCCTCCTCCTTAGCCACTCTATCAGGGAGGAGCCCACTGAGCTCTTCCTTTTCCCTATTCAGAGTCGCCATCTCCTGCTGGAGAGCTAGTTTGGAAGCTTGCGTATCTCTGAAGTCTGAATACAACTTTTCTCCAAGCTTTCAGTTTCTCCTTCAGCAACTGCAACTTGGTATTGAGACGAACTCCCGGGACCCTTCCACCATGAAGGACCACCACCTATCCTTGATTAGCAATTACAGCTCTGGATGGGTTGCACCACGTCAGTTCTAATTGAAAGGCCAAGGGCCGCATGGTTCAAGATTCTAGGGCAAACATATAAGGCCATGGTCCTACACCATCTTCAGGAGAGTTGACAGGTCTTCTTTAGGGAACCTACCTTCCCAATTAGAGAAAAACAAAAATCAGTCAAGCCTGCACTGCTGCATATCATCAAGGCTTCTGATTATTGGACCATGTGAACTTAGCGCCTTGCATTGGGAGGTGAATGAGGCCCGACCCGTCAATGAACTTGTTGAACCCTTGCATGCTTGCCGTGGTCCTGCTCAATCCTTCTCCTCAGATTTCGCTGACCTTTTATAATAGTTTATGCTTGACTTCAGGTTATGGAGTTATCTGAGACCCTTCTGCTTTTTCCCTTCTGCTTTTTCCCTGAAGACTTAGCACACACTGGAGTCAAGCACTTCCTGATTTTGTCCATCCTTCAAAGGATCATCCTGAAATGTTCCTCCTCCCGATCGATATTTACCCCTGATACTCACAATTTTCTCCAGGCATTTACCGACCAAGCTTGAGTCTCTGTGTGATACATTTTGGTAACCCATATCTCGCAACTTTTTCCAGCAAAGTGGTGGATGATCTTGGTAACTGGGGTTGTGACTCTGTCTAATACATTTTTCCGTCAGCTGTCTATTTTAGCTCAGTCAACTAAGATGAACTTATTCTGGGACGGCATTGGCTTGTTTGATATTAGAAAATAATTCTTTTTGGCATTGTTTCTTATTGTATTTGATATTTTGATTTAAGGTCAGCTTCCTTGGTCCTCCTACTCTATTTGTAATTAATTTTATTCATCAATAAAGTCTCGGGAGCACTGTCCACATTTTCTGAAAAAGGCTCTAGCTTTGGATGAGCTTCTCCAACTTATGTCTGGTAATAGAATTGGGCAACTTGCTCTAACCAACACCACCTTTTGCTCTATCCATGGAGCATATGAATTTCTTGTACCTGTCGGGTATTGGGAAAAGTTGGATTAGAGCACTAATACCAGGTCACAATGCAATTTTATTTAGAATTGTATGCTGAAGCAAGGCCCTATTGACTGCATGATGTCTATACACATACATTCGTCTGCATCATGCATGATGCATGGATAGATGGATGAAGGAATTAAAAGGAGAAAAACATTCATACTCTGGAAATTATTATAAAGGCAATAAAAGATTGAACCATGATACATGGATAAATTACATGGCTCATCCAGGGAAGTGGTGTACAAAAGCCTTGTTCTCAATATGAAGCTTATGAGCTTTGGACAGTGGTGTTCCAAACAAGGGAATTTTCTAAGACAATAGAGGGGAAAATTAGCGATGGGGTGTGCACCCAGTTTTGTAAGATGTGTGGTGTAACAGAACATTTTGTTCTAAGTGTTTTCTTGTTTTTTGAGAAAGAGATTATGGTCGCCCTGGCCTATAATAGAAATGGTTGGTTTGGGCTCTAGTATTGGTGTAACCAATGAATGAGAATCGTCAACCAACATAGTTGTATCAATCCTTAAGACCAAATCATGTCCTAACATATCCAATGAAAGAATAGAGATTTTCTACTAGAAAAGAAAGGAACAATGCAATAACCAACGAATAATCGAAGCTATCACCAGTTTTGATGGCCTATATCATACGTCCCATTTGTGCAAATATGCAATTGCATAAACCCTAGCCCAAGGCTTGTAGAAAAGATAAGAAAATGTCCTAAAAGTTGCTGGACAATTTTTGTTATTGAGTTTTATATGAAAGAGAACAAAAGATAAGCCTTAGAACTAATCCAGGCCTTACATCAAGCATAGACTATGGGCTATATGTTATAATCTCAGCCCTATAATCTTATTTTAAAGGGATAATACTAAAACACCCCTGTTTACTTAAGTGAGACATAGGCAAAGCAAAATAAGCTAAAATTCATCCAAAAATAAACAAAAATCATACAAGGAAAAGGCCACCAAAAGATCCTTTTGTGGACTCAAAAGTGTACCATAAGTGCCATTGTGTGTGGTTCATTGATGGGTCTATGGGTTTGGCCCATTATGGAACATATTCGGGTCCCTTTCCATGCTCTAATCCATGTGCAAACTCCTCGGCAAGTAAATCAGCCCAATCAATCAACATTAAGCAATCCATGTTCTCATCATCCTTTCTAGATTGGGAAGGACTCGACCTCGAGTTTGATTTGCTATCCATTGCTTTATATGGTTAAGATCAACAACATTGAACGCATTAAAAGTGTTCACCCAGGTGGTAACTCAGTGCGATATGCATTGTCGTTAATCCGCTTCAAGAACTTGCACGGGCCATTTTTTTTAAAAAAATTTTTTTTGCTTTAACTTGTTGTAAGCGCCCACCACGAACCTTTTTTTTTCCACATGTAGGCTCACACTAGATCTCCCTCTTCGAAAATCGCCTTCTGACGTCATCTATCTACCGCAAACCTTGCATGGGATAGAAGGCTGACTTCCCCCGTGATTGCCGGTTTCCCCTAGAGCCCCTCTCTTATGGGTTTTAATACTATTTTCTGATTATCTTTCATGAAGGTGCATATATTTTTCCGTCCATTGAGAATAGCCTGCCAGTCATACCGCCATGGTCGACCCAATAAAATGTGGCACACATCTATCCCTTGGACTACGTCGCACCACACATTGGCATGATAGGTTTTAGTAATCGTGAAAGAAACTAAATAACAATGACAAACCTTTATCTCATTACCTTGCTTAAACCAAGCAAGTTTATATGGAACTGGACGTCTCTCGTTCTGCAACTGGAGCTTTTATACTACATCTTCAAAGATGACATTTTCTTAGCTGCTACTATTGACGATCACCTCACAGACTTTGCCATTCATTGTGCAACTTGCATAGAAGATAGTCTGCAACCAATCATCTTCCTTAAGAGACTTGGGTGTAAGAAGAGCATTTTGAATCACCAATGTTTATGGAGCATCACCATATATTCCTTGTCTCCACTGTCAGTATCATAATCTGCACCATGTGTTACCTTTATGGCCTCACCTGCATTGTCAATTAATTGTTCCTCCACAACTACTTTGGAACTGTTGGCCAAATTGACTTGTCATTGCCTAATTAAGAGGAAATATGCCTAATTCCATTGCATTTGTAGCATCAGATATTTTTCTGACTTGTTTGTCCTGTTGTCTCGTCGTTCGAAACTCGTGACTCAGGTGCTGGAGTGATATTTTTGGCCCGACTCGAATTCTTTGCAGGCTTACTACTGTTACCTGCAATACTAGTGGAACGATTAGAAGCTTTCATACGACCATACCTGGCTTTGGTCTTCTTTTCAAATAAGGTGGCTTGTCTACATACTTCTGCAATAGTAAACACTGGTTGAATTCTCAACTAATCTGCAACATTGGGCTGTAACCCATCCACGAAACGAGTAACCAGTTGCTCTTCGATCTCGGATAAATTATTTCGGGCCACTAGATGATGGAACTCTTCCGCATATTCTTCTACGGTCCTATCTCCTTGTCGGATATGTTGTAATACCTAGAAAAGAGACTGCACGTAGTCGATGGGTAGAAAAGCTTCCTTCGTGAGAGACTTCATCTTCTCCCGCGTTTTCACTTTGGACTTTCCACGCCTTTCTCGGGTGGCCTTAACCTGTTTCCACCACTCCGAAGCTCTACCTTTCAACTTCATGGCAATTATTTTCACATTTTTTGCTTCATTCATATATTTGTAATCAAAGATCCTCTCCATAACATCAATCCAATCTAGATCGTGCATGCAATTATGATATTCAGGGACGTCTACCTTCACTTCCAACTCCCTACTTTGGTCATAATAATCCTTCCTGCTCCTTACGGCTCAACAAAAGGAGCTTAAGATAGATCAGGTTAAAGTCACTCCCACTCGACTCATTGTCATCGTTTTCTTGAGTCGGTGGTTCATTCCTCTCTAATAGTGTAACGAGTGTTGGGAGATGGTATGCATTTTCCTTTTTAACATGGAAAATCTCTCTTCTACTAGATCTGCGTCTTTTTCTTCCATTCTTCGTGCACCACAGCCTCTACCTCTACGCGGTATTATAGTAGGATAAGAAGCTCACGCAAGAACGAAACAATGGTGGAAGCAAAGGCTCTGATACCAAATTTGGTGTAGCCAACAAATGAGAATCGTCAACCACACGCAGTTGTATTAATCCTAAGACCAAATCATGCTCAAACACACCCAATCCAAGAATAGAGATTCTTCTACTAGAAACGAAATGAAAAAAATTTGCAAGAACCGGCGAATAATCAAAGCTCTCACTAGTTTTGATGGCCCGGATCATACACCCCGCGTGTGCAAACATGCAATTACACAAACCGTAGCTCAATGCTTGTAGAAAAGATAAGAAAATGTCTCAAAAGCTATTAAATGATTTATTTATTTATTGAGTTTTTTATGAAAGGGAACAAAAGAAAAGACCTATAACTAATATGAGCCTTACATCAAGCATAAACTATGGGTTGGATGTTATAATGTCAGCCCTACAATCTTATTTTAAAAGAAAAAGACTAAAATACCCCTATCTGCTTAATTAAGACATAAGCAAAGCAAAATAAGTTAAAATTCGTTCAAAAAAAAAAAAAATTGTCGCTTAAGGAAAATGTCACCAAAAGATCCTTTTGTGGACTCGGAAGTGTACCATGGGTGCTATAATGCATGGTCCATTGGCGGGTCTACGTGTTTGGCCCATTATGGAACATATTTTGGCTCCTTTTCTACGCTCTAATCTATGCCAAAACTCTTCAGCAAGTAAATCAGCCTGATCCATCAACATTAGGTAGTTCACGTCCTCATTAGGTATTTAGGAGGCTCTAAACAATGAAGACACAAATTTGTCTGCCTTGCAGAGAGCTTGAATGGGTGCTATTTGTCATTGAGGGGAAGGGATGAATTGTGCTGGTGCCAAGGCGAACAAATCCTCTGTGAAGTCTTTCTACTTGGTGTTAATAGGGGACTCTAGAAGGCAGGTTATTGCATCTTCAGCTCACATCTGAATGCACTTCTGAATGTGAACGTTAACATGATCATAGTTGCATGTTAGTTCAAATGATCACCCCTGGTGTCCAGAGCTATTCACCTAGTTAAGATTCTCAATGTCTATCATGTAAGCATGGTGTCAAACATGCTGATCTAAACTACACCCAC
Organism: Magnolia changhungtana; assembly: GCA_030180095.1. Lineage (NCBI taxonomy): Eukaryota > Viridiplantae > Streptophyta > Magnoliopsida > Magnoliales > Magnoliaceae > Magnolia > Magnolia changhungtana. The sequence goes on from JASAUF010000196.1 coordinate 29,613, forward strand.
ACATCCATGCAATATTGATGTTTCCTTAAAAATGCAATACGCTTAATGTGCAAGTAAATAATAAGAGAACTGAGACAATATAATGGCATTGCTGTTTAGTTTTCTATGGCATTCCGGGTCTTAGTTATTGAATATTGTGATTTCTTGTGCCTCAATTTAATAAACTTTGTAGCGAAATTTAATCACATGCTCTTTTGCATGAACTGAAGTATTGAGTTAGCTGCGAGCTTGTATGAATGGTGCCTGATGAGGCCATTACGTCACGTACACCCTTACGTACGTATTAGAGGAGGAGCCGGGCCGCACTGATTTCCCTGTAGCTAAGTGAGTACCCGTGATCGTGCTGAAGACCCCATGTGCATGTGTGAGCATCTGGAAGACCCCACACTGGGAAGATGCATATAAGCTGCTTTATGGAGTGATCCAGACCATTGGATCGGAGGGACGCGGCGATCGGGCCATTGGATCACATGGATCACATGATCGGGCCATTGATCGTTGATCGTCAACATCATTTTTAGACTTAATCATATTTTAGGACTCGTTTTTTTATTATTTTATATTTGGACGCATTATGAGTGTTTTAGTTGATTTTATTTAGACTAGTGTTATTTTCGTTAAAATTCCCAAGACGGGGATTATTTGGGGGGGCTCTCTCCCATTGAATTTCGTGGGAAAAAAGAAGAAGAGAAAAGCTCTTGCTTTATTCTCTCATCTTCATGCGATTTGAAGATACTTCCATGCGATTTGGAAGAAAGATTGATGCGAGGCTAATCTTCATCAATGAAGGTGCGAGGTCTCCATCTATCCCCACACCTTCTCTCTTCTCCCCCATTCAGGTATTTTCTTCAGGTTCGTCATTCTCCCCCATTCCAGATATTCGTCTTCTCCCAAACCCAACTTTTCCATACCCATCCACAATCCAAACCCTAACAGACCTAAACCCATCCTCGCACGCCACACGTATGACCGTACAATCACACGTGTGAATCCCACTTGCCCCTTTTGGTTTCCAACCATCATTATATCAAAATCCCTTTCTTACATCCCCGAAACCCTAACCCTAAACCTAAAATTCCTAATTTTCCTACTTCCCCAAATTACCCAAACTCTAATTTTCACCCTAGGTTGTATTAGGTTTCCTATTTTAAAATAGACTATACCCTATGCTAATTAGATGTCCCTATATCCATTAGATCCTAGTTTCGTTTTATTTAATGATCTTATGTTATGATGTTCGTAGCTTAGGCTAGGATTACGCATGATTTTCTTTTGATTTTCATGATATTTGTGATGAATATAGCGACGTTTGTATTTTTTTGTTAAATATTTTAATTCGGTTATCTGATCTCACATGTTACTTAGTTCATGCATTAGTCCTGCATAGTGCCTTATTTGATTCTTCTTTCTTTACATTAAATGTTCTTTATCACGTCATGTAATATTTAGGTGAATCAACTTTTAAGCTTCAAGCTAGTTTGTAATGAAATCGTAAATTTTCTTGTACCTTCTCAGGTATGTTTGTTTACAAATCCAATTTGGCTCATCAAAACAAGACTGCAGCTTCAGACACCTCATCATCAAAATCGACCTTATTCTGGGTTTTCTGGTCTGTTCCATAACTTGCGATTAACTTTCTATGAAATTTCTTAGTTACCTTCTATTAAGCGATAATCAGATTACCGAAGAGTTCTAGGCTATGACTCCTCCCATATGATTTTAGTACATGGATGTGGTAAAGGTTTCATCCCACAAAAATTAAATACTAATCTTTTGATTGGTCATATGATTTACTTGTTTTTACAGCTGACTAGGCAATGTTAATTTGGTCCTCATCTTGGTTTTGGGAACCTTATTTTTTAGACATTGATGGAGTCTGGTGAAGTAACCAAAGACTGAATTTGAATCTACTTGAAGAACAATAGGATGCATACCAATTTGAAGAAGAAATTCCACCATAGATGCTTCCAATGTTTTTATTCACTTCTTAATTTCTCCAATGGCAGCAGTCACTAAATGAAAAATAGAAAATAGGAAGATAGGTGTGAGTCCCACCAAGGAACCTAGAAGAGTCTCAACTCCTAGTGTTTTACAAGAGTCTCACTTCTAAATAATGTTTGTAGTCTCAAGAAACAAAAAGAAGGACATCTATTCATAAAAAATATAAAAAATCAAATCATGCATCCCTTCAAAAGCCCAAAACATTTGGCTCTATACAACCATCTGACAAGTCCTTAAATAGATTGATAGCTCCACATAATCTTTCCTAAACTAAGTCAAACTATAAATCTTGCAATAAGGAAAGCTACAAATAAGGAAATCTTAACAGCAAAGTTCTCCCACTCAAACTCCCATGTATGTGCAATTGTATGGGGTTTACAGTTGCACAAAGGGTCATTTCTTACTTAATATGGTTTGGATATAGCTCCTCAAAGCTGATGGTTGGACTGGGTCCCATTCTTTCAGAAATGATTCCAAATTAAGTAAATGAAAATGAAATTTGGTATAAAATATGATAAAGGGAGGGGGGAAGGCCAGTTGGATTGGTCCCCTTCTTTTATAAATAACTACCAAAAAATCCATCCATTCTAATCATTAGTCAGCCCCACCACCATAGAAAACAATGGACAACTACCCAAAAACTTCCAATTACACATGGTAGCCCGCATGATGGTTGGATCGGCTTGATGTTGGGGAATCCCATTTTCATGGTGGAGTGACAGTGTTGGACAGATTGGATGGCATACACACACCACAATACCAGCCAATTTTTTCTAGGTTGGCCAATTCACCCACGTATCTTGTATAAGGTGGACGACATGGTCATATTATATCTGATTTTTAAAACCATGGGAGGGAAGAATGCTGGCTTGAAGGGTGGGTGTGTGTCAGGTATTAAAGAAGTTGCATTTCATTAAATCGAAGCTAAGGGAGTAGAATAACTTAATTGGTGCAAATGGCCTTAGAAAGAAACCCCAAATGAACTAGATATCCTGGACAAAATGGAGGAGAGGGGCAGTAGTTGATGGAAGTAGAAAGGGAGAACAAGGAGGTGCTAAATTTTGAATATCAGAATGTCTTGAAAAGGGAGGAAGTGGTGTGTAGACAAAAGTCCAATTCCACATGGCTAAAGGAGGGGAATAAGAATCGTAAGCTCTTTCTTAATATGGAAAATGGGAGACACAAACATAGTTACATACAATGACTTTAAATTTAAGGAACGTTAGTGGAGGATCCTATCCAAACAAAAGAAAGAAAAAAAAAAAAAAAAAAGAGTTCTGCAAACACCATAATCTGGAGATGATTTTAGATGACTGTTACTGGATGATTGAATTTTAATTCCTTATCTTAGGATGCAATTTAGTGGCTAGAGAGAATTTGTGGAGGTTCGTGAAGCAGTGGGGGAAATGGACAGAGACAAGGTGCCGGGCATTGATGGCTTTACCATGACATTCTTCTAAAACTGTTGGGACATCATCAAGGAGAAGGTAATGTTTTTATGAGACAATTTCACGAGAGAATAATACTTAATAAAGGCCTAAAGAACACATTTATCACTGTCATACTAAAGTTGATTACGCTAAAAAATTGAAGTTTTTCGGTAAATTGGTCTTGTTGAGGGTGTATCCCATTGTTTAAGTATTGGTCAAAACCAGTACGTATCGGTTGATATGTTTCAGTCCTTGGGGATCTGGTACACTCCACGGGAACCATTTCATTGGGGTGAATTGGCTCGAAATGCCCTCATATCGGCCGACTCAGTCCGACTTGTCCAATTCGCAGTGATATGGGCCGTATTGTTCCTCATATGACTCACCTAGATGATGGTTGTGTGGACTCCACTGTGATGTCTTTGAAATCCATCATAACCATTGGGTGTGCTCTCTTATGTTTGGCCATGAGCAACCAAAACTTAGGTGGGCCACGAGGTATGGATGAGGGAGGATGCCTATGATAGAAAATTTTCAAATTGTGTAGTATTACAATTATTAGCGATATTATTGATATTATCACCAATAATATTGGTATTGTCGAGCCGACAATGCCAAAACCCCTGTTAAACTCAAAATTCTTAGACATCGCGGATATTTTCATTAACATAATGATATGTGACACCTTTATATGGTGATATTTTGGCAATAATATCATATCGCCAATATTTTGGAATGACCAAATTATAAGTTCTCCTTGGTATTGCTGATACCATTGATATTATTGCCAATGTTAAAGACTCCTGGAAATCCGTGATAAAATCTTTAAAAAAAATCCTCCTCCCCCCCACCCAAAAATAAAAAATAAAAAAATCATTGTTTTTATGGGTTTTTTTCATGGAATTTGTTTCTTAGGTGATTTTGACCACTTCATTTCGTTTTTATTGAATCAAAGCTAGAATTTTGGGGAGAAATCTCGACTCCAAGTGGAGAAGGGTTGAAATACAAAGGTGAAGAAAAATCTTAAATTTTTTTTTTTTTTTTTTTCCAAATGTTAGGATGAATTGAAATGGAAATCCACGTCTATGCATGAATCTCATGCATGGACATGGATTTGTGGTGAATAAATCAACATTTGAATGGAAAAATGGGGGGAATTGGGAGAACCAAATTTCCTCCATTTTACCCCTCAAATTGAGAATAGATGTGTGCAAACTTGATATATTCATTAGTGAGGGCCGGTTTATTGATTGGCCATAAATTGTCCTTTTCTCAAAAATTTAATTATTATTATTATTTTAAAAAAAGTTCTATCGGAAAATGTATTTTTTTCAATGTTAGTTAATGTTGGAATTTTGTATATTCACGAGTATTGGCTGATCTATCTATTGGCTACAAATTTTCATTTTTTTTTTCCGAAATACATTCATATTCTTTATAATTTTAAATTAGTAAAAATGGAAGAAAAAATCAAGTTGTTTCTCTTTGGTATGTGGATGTATTGCTTATGTTGTATGGTATTTGAAAGATATGGGCCCATTTTGGTTATACTTGCACTGCTTCTTTTTTTTTTTTCTTTTTTTTTCCTAACAACACATGGTTTAGGCCCCTATTAAATGGAAACTCATTATGTATAGTTTTTGCAGTATTTTGATTCTTAAATGTGTAAACATGTGTATTTTAACATCTCTTGAAGTTTCATTGAAAATTCTACCTTTTTCCAATGTTTCCCTCAGTCAATAATGTTTTTCTGGTATCGGCAATATCGATATATGTTTCTGCATTCCCGATCATCGATACATGTAAAGATATTGATACTTTGAACATTGATTGTGTGGGACTAACCATGGTGCACGCTCATGTGTGCGCGTGTGCATGTGCGGGTGGGTGGGTGCATGTGTGTGTGTCATCCAAACCCATTCATAAGGTGCTCCCTACACTAGAATGAAGGTATGCCCGAAAAATTAGGCCAAACCAAAACCCAAATGGAATACGCCACTTTATTTGGTGGTCTTTTGGCATTCTTTTACATTGTTTCTTACGGTAGTCATTTTTTCCCAAATCTTCTCTGGTTCATCACTTCATATTTCCTTCAGAAGCAAGCTTATGAGCTTTGGGACCATGTTACTTAAAATGCAAAACCCCCACGTTTTCCATTCCGGATTGAGCGATCGGATGATTGGTCATTTGCGATCCAATTGCTATTTTTAGCGACCTGAAATTATGGTTCAATATTCTTACTTTTTTTACTAAGTTAATTTGAATTTATATTTACAATTTTGAGGTTTATACTTCTATGTATTTAGTTATAACATAACACTAAGCATGCTGGGTATGTAATAATAACATTCATCATTTCATATATAGACCATAAGATGAGTTCATATAAGGGGCTGTTTGATTTTTTAATTTCCCTGGTAAATACACCGAATTACCTGATTATTACTTACTACACCTGTTTGAAAGTCCCCAAGAGTTACGTTTCGAAAATTGGTCCATACAAATGTTGTTATTACTGATTTAAATATGTGGGCCCCACCATGATATATATGAGTTATCCACACCATCCATCCTTTAAAAAAATACATTTTAAGGCATGAGCCAAAAATGAGGAAAATCAAAAGCTCAATTGGACCACACCTTAGGAAACAATGATCATTAAAACGTCAATGGTTGAAAGTTGTTCAATTCCCACTGTTTCCAGTAGTGTGGTCCACTTGATCTTTGGATCTGCCTCTTTTTTTGGGTCATGCCCTAAAATGAGTTGGCTAAAGGCATGGACGGTGTGGATAATACACAAACATCAAGGTGGGCCCCACAATTTAACTTTTTTCTCATCGGGTGATGTGAGGAGTGCTATAAATGAAAGGTGGCGGTCGAATCACCTTGGAAATCCAACCGGAAACACAGAGGTAAATAATTATTACCCATGTACCTTGAATTACCTCTGCAATCAGAAAATCAAACAGGCCGTAAAACCGTGTGCATACACAATGTATTTATTGGAGTGACACACATGATCCTACCCACCCCAAGCATACCATGTATTGGTGGAAGTAGAGTACTGCATGCCGGTTCCTTTACCATGTATTGGAGGAAGTAGCGTACTGCATGCCTGTTCCTGTACCACGTAACAAAGTGACCCACAATCCAGGTAACCTTACTTTGGGTCATCTAAAGGGTTGAGGATCACAATTTTCGATGAATTTACATGGAAGGAAATATCAAATATGGGTGATTTGATTAACCTGTGGGAGAATTTATGGGTCATTAATTCCACGAATGTGTGGTGAACTATGAATGCCTACAGACTGTAAGTTGTGATTCACTCAGTTCCGAGTTAACAAGGGAGTTTGTTGAAGTTGGCAGCTTCAGTTTAAGTTATACTTAGGTATTTACTGTTTCTCAATGCTTTCGAGTTTTTGGTTGGTTCATTGGGCATTTTCTTTGAAGAATATTAAGTTATTTACATGGTTTTTTAGGAAAACTGGTTACTATGTTTAGTAATTCAGTCAGGGATCTCGCATTACAAGTTTAGTTGGTATTGGTATACTAAATCATTGGGAACATTAAATATTGGTTGTTGTCATTTTGGTCAATGCTTTCTCATGGTTGGATGCTTATGGAACTCTTGCAAATCATAGATTTTGTGGAATCAATGCATTCTTATGTGGGTACTCTACTCATTGTTGAGTTCATTGAAACTCTCCTGCTATTATTCATGCTGTATTTGTGATTATTAGTGGATCTATCTGTTGTTTGAGGTCATGGGTTGTTCTTTGCAATCCTACTGTCAGATCTAGATCATGGTAGATCTTCAAGAGCATATAGTCAGTTTCGTACCATATTTATTTTGTAAAATTGTGTTATAACAAAACGCATGTCCTTTGCTTGGATTGGTAAGTACATGACAAGATTATCTACCTTGTAATCGTTCCATCACATGTTTCTACTATCAGATGCTTTGCGAACCATTATGAAAGAGGAAGGGTGGCGTGCACTTTATAAAGGGGTTGGGCCTAGCCTTTTACTTGTAAGTTACTGGATTATACACCATCTTTTGCTAGACGTTGCTAATAGAAATGACAATCATTTGATTTCAACACATTCTATCTTTTTGGTTCAATGTCGTTGGCCATACAATTAAAATAAAACTGATGATTTCCTTTGGAACTGCTTTACAATTGTTTGATTTCTTTCATCAATAGATGTTTGAGTTGGAATGTTGTCTGTGTATTTTCTCATTAAATTTGTAACTATGTAGCATTGCATTTGTTTCATTGTTGGACATGAACATGAGGTGTTAGACATATGGAACGTGAAGAAGCTGACTCAACACATCCGAATAAAGATGATCATTGTTATCAGCAATGGTACCTTTGCCCTAGTTATTTGAGGTTGGCTTCGCATGTCCATATAGATATATAATAATATCGAAAAGCCAAAACTGTATTATTATGCAAATTTAGTCCATAACATATAGAAAATGTATCGGAGGTAGAAGGGTAGAACAAATAATATACTGAAGATGTATCTACAAGACTACAACTAAATTTGAGTTATATTATAACATATTAATATTGCTAAAATACAAGAACAAAGGGCAAACCATGGCTTTTTCGTTATAGTTTTACAACTTGTGTTCAACATGTTTGACATGGCAATCTTTTTTAGAGAACAGGGCATCCTTGTTACATAAATTTGTTTATTTAAAGGAAGAGAGATGCTCTAGTGCTCTCAATCGCTCTAAGTTATAGTGCTCCTAGTTATGCTGGGATACTTAGTCCAATCCATTGATCCAGACTGTTCATTAGGTTGAAAGCACATTTCATTGTCTAAATGCAAACATCACACCATGCTGACAAATGTTAACCATTTGTCAATGGCCTTAAATATGGATGGTCATGATACTTACACAAAAATAGGTCCAATCAACAATTTGATAATTAGTACCAATCATGGATTGTTTATGATTCCAAAGAATCCTTTCGCTAGGCAATCATAACCATACCATCCGTGCCTTGGAAAAGGGATGGGTATAGAAAATAAGGTCAAATTAAGGATGATTGAAGCATCTGATCAGCACGATTTTTTCATGGTAGCCCATGAAATGTGTGTGGACTTAACATGCAGTTCTGATCAATCAATTGGACTAAGTGACCGATGCTACTAGGAGCACTATAACTTATAGTGCTCTGAGAGCACTGGAGCATTTCTGTTAAAAGAATAACTGTGAGGAAAGAAACAATAGTTGGGGTTACAAACATAGGGTGAAAAACGAGGCAAGACATTTATAACATAGGGAAGATGATTTCTTCAAACAAAGATGTGTGCACCTGCTATTTCCATGTCCATCTTCCACTGATAAATGGACCCAATTCCTCACCATGTTTTCATCACCCCTTCCCAAACACATTCCCCATTGTATGAAGCCTTGTCCCCTTTCTATAGGATGTGTCAGTGAGAAGATGAAACTATGAGATCAGCAAAACAGCTTAATTGAGTGCTGCAGCAATAGGGGCCGGTGGTTTGACGGGTGCTACCTCTTTGAGGGCAACCTATTACCATACCTCCCAAGAACAAAAAGTGGAGTTAGGGAAAAAAGAAAAGAAAAGAGGTGAGATGAGTGCTCACAACATTTTATGGTGCATTCTTAGTTCCTTTTGACTCAGAGCGTGGCGTGTAAGAAAATGTGTAAGCTTATTGGCAAAGCTAGAAAGCATGTTTTCAGAGATGAGAAAGAGACTTTTGGATTCTGATTCCAATGAGAGAGTGAATGCAATAGGTGGCCATGGCACAAGAACCAGAGGGAGTGAGTGCCGCTACCAAGCATAATTCCGGATTTCATTTCACATTGAGCTTTGTGATGTTTTTATTTGCAGAACCTAACTCATTACATAATGTCATTGGCATTTTTTGTGATTCTATGTATCAATCTATCTTTGACTGTGGGTATGAGACTTCTTGAATGGTTAGAGTTGGAACTTGTAAGTTATGGAAGTTTACATTGCAAAATGTCCTTTTGTCTAACTATAACTCGCAAGTTGATTTGTAATTTGACTATGTTGAGTTGGAAACTAGAAACTATAATGCTAATTAGAATTGCAAATTGATCCATCCTAGTACCAGAGAACTCTTATCCATTGCCTTGCTAGATCTTAATATTTTGTTGCTTGTTAGACTTCTTTAATCCTTTAATTATCTTTTTTTTTTTCCTCTTAAGAAAGCAACTTGATACCCACATGCTTGAACAGCTGAACATCTTTTGTATCTGAACACTTTAAAGTCTGGTGTCATCCATGCTCTTGCTTTCCAAGACAAGCACACTTTTATTCAAGGTTGAGTGTATAAAGAAATCTTGATATGCAACACATTAGAAAAAAAAATGATTTGCTTTTTATTGGTGCAACGATTCCTTAGGTATCTCATGGTGCTATTCAGTTCACAGCTTATGAGGAACTCCGTAAACTTTTTGTCCGCTTTAAACATAATCAAGGGAAGGGAAATCGGGCACGTGAGGATAAATTATTGGTAAATTCCTAATATCCCTTGTCTTCTTTTATTTACCATATGAAATGAATGTTTTCAGATTCTGGTACATGTTTTATTCATGGATCCATATTGAGGTTTGTCGTTGAGATAGTAAAACATTTGAAGAGCTAGTACTGGATCTTGAATTTGAAGAGCAAAGCATCTACACTTGGGCCCTTTTATTGTAATTAAAAACAAAAATAATGTTCTAATTAGCAAGTGAGTATCTATTTGAGATTTATACTGTGGTTTTGCTAACTGATTCACTTTAGTAGCTGAATTTGAAAATCTGATTTAAGACTTGAACACTTGACTATATTGATTTGGACAAGGTAATAAGGCATTTGCAGGAAGAGATCCCATGGTGTATTTTATTTACAGATGACATAGTTTTGATTGGCAAGATGAGGGAGGGTGTGGAGTGTAAACACAGAGCTCGATTTATGGAGGAGTGCTTTGGAATCTAAAGGATTTAAATTTAGTCAGACTAAAACAGAGTATATGGAGTGCAATCTTAGGGGGTGTTTGTTTTCTCATTTACCATCATAAATGGTGGTAAATGAGTAATAGTACCTTTTGAATGTTGTTTGGGAGAAAGGGGAACCACTGTGTATTTATGCCTCAATTTTCAGATTTGCCTTTTTGAAAAACAGATGGGGATTGCACGAGTGAAATATGTTGGTTCTACCATGATGTATCTGTTTGATCCACACCTTCCATCCATTTTAGCTTATTTTAGTGCTTGAGCCCAAAAATGAGAGACATTATAAGATCAAGTGGACCACACCTTCTAGGGTCCATAGTCACATTTATCGATGATCGAACCTGTTCATAAGGCCAGACAAACATGAAAGAACTGAAAACACAAATATCAGCTTCATCCAAAACTTCTGTGGCCCCAAAGAAGTTTCCAACGGTAGGCATTCAGTTCCCCCTATTTCAAGTGGTGTGGTCCACTTGTGCTTTGGACGTTTCTCATTTTTTTTAAAAAAATTCCCTAAAATGAGCTGGTACAATGGATGGACGGCATGGATCAAACACATACATCAAGGCGGGCCCTACATAAATTTTTCTCCTCGGTGTTAGTGTCAAAAGGTAGTCGCTGTCAACATCACCTCGCATGAATTGCTTTGGGAAGTTATGATTATTTTTCTGCCCTCATTTACCACCATTTACATGTGTAAATGGAACCCCCTTAGTAACGATAGGAGTGGAAATGAGGAATTAATTAAGATTGTTGACCAAGAAGTTTCCCAAAATGACCACTTCTGATATCTTGGCTCGACAATTCATGAAAGCAGAGAGATTTAGAAGGATGTTGCTTATAGAGTTAAAGATGGACGGATGAAGTGGATGTGTGCCTTTGGAGTTTTTATGTGATTGCTGCATACCAATCAAACTGAAGGGGAAATTTTATAGGATAGCTATAACACCAGCCATGCTTTATGGGATAGAATGTTGGGCAATTAAGGAGTGACATGTTCTTGGGATGAGTGAATCTGCTATGAGGATGTTGAGATGGATGAGCACAAAGAGGAGGAAGGTTATATTTAGAAATTAATGCATTTGAGGGAACTAAGTTGTAAGTCCAATAGGTAGAAGATGAGGGAAAGTAGACTTAAAGAGTTTGGTCATGTGCAGCGGAGACCAAGAATTGCGCCGGTTAGGAGTGAGTTGGTGCAAGTTGAAGGCTCTAAAAGAGCAAGAGGAAGGCTCAAAAGGGCATGGGTAGAGGTAGACAGGTAGTAAGAATAGACTTGATGACCTATGGTCTAATTGAAGTTATGGCCCTTATAGAGTGGAATGTCAGAAAAGGATTCATGTAGCTGACCTCAATTAGTTGGGATAAGGCTTGGATGATGATAAGTTGGCTTTTGCGGGAAGCTTTTATTCTACATTTTGAACATACCTAAGTAGAAGTCTGTGTCATTTATCCCAAAGAAAAAGATCATTATAAGCATTGCTTGATTGAGCATGAACTTTGTTTGGTGGGTTTGAAATTATTTTCAACAATGATGTTTGTGATGTTGGAGGTTATGATGGTGAGGATGAGGATGACGTCAGAAGTTCGGGAGCTCAAATCTTCACCCAGAGCCTTGATGTTGGCACAAGTTTGTGTTGACTAAAGACTGAAGTAGGGTTTTTTTTTTTTTTTTTTAAATAATATTTTCTTTTAAATGTTATTAATTTCTTTAGATGTTCAACTTTTTTTTGCTAGAGTAGAGCGACAGGAATAGATGATAAATCACAAATTTTTATGCACATACAATCACGAATGCACTTCTCTAATTGACATGTACTGATTTAAGAGAAACACTCATACACTTTCTGTTAACAATGTGGCATCATGAGAAGTTGTGAGGCATCAAAGGTCACGTATAATGCCATGCTTCAACAAAATAATGATTAGAAACCTCTCTGCCACAAAACTTTGAAATTGAAGGCTGCATAATTTGCCATAAAACTCATGTAGATGCATGAAAAATAGTCGATAGTGTAAATTTAACAAGCAAATGTCTCATACTATTTGATTTTGAGGCTTTACTGTATCTAACAATGGGGCGGCAAAGATTTGTGCTTTAAGTACATTGTGTTCGAAATATCGGTATCATGTTACGTATCGCATCCTCAGGATACTAATGTGTATCAGTTATCATGCATGACATATCATTTGTATCGGGTAATTTATCGCACTTTTTAGGAAACATTGGGAAAATGGTTGAACTTTTTAAAGAAACTTCAAGGATTGTTAAAAAAGACCTTAATAGGCACTTTTAAATCATAACATCTCAAAAAAGAAGTGCACATAATAGGTTTCCCTTGTATAGGATCCTAAGCTATGCGTTGTCTAATTGAACTAATGTAACTATATTCAAATTGAATGCATAACATTCAGAGTGCATGTGATGATCATTTCATCAAACACTCCTAAATACTTCGAAATTAGTCTCAATTGGCAGCTAGCTAGTTGAAAGGAAATTTTGAAAAAAAAAAAAAAAAGTATTATTTTTAATTAAAAAATATTTTTTATTTTCTGAAAATTGACAAGGACTTCGAATCAGTAGATCAGCCCTCATTCATGCTTGATTTCATGTTTGAAGTGCAACATTGCAAGTAATTTGAGGGAAATTGGGAAATTTTCAAAATTTTCCCAATTTCCCCCAAATTGGATCACCTACACTCAAACAAATTAGAGTGTATGTAATGATCATTTCATCAAATACTCCTAAATACTTTGAAATTGATCTCAATTGATAGCTGGTTGAACGAAAATTTTGAAAAAAAAAAAACATGGAGAACATGAAGAACTAATGGATATCGAAATCAAAGCTCCAACTCCATGATTTTTCATGCAAAACATGAAGACCAATGGATTTGTAACCATTTGACACTGATTTAACATAATTATATATAAAAAAAAAAAGGATCGGAAATTGAAAATGCTCACCGGATCAAACATGAGGGATATATCGGCACTACTTGTGCTACATGTTCAAGGCACACAGACAGTCATACTCTGCTGGAGCATCAAATAACTTATATGCTATATGAGAAACAGAGAAAGATAGCAAAGCATGGTTTTCAATCCATGCACATAAGCATATGATTGGAAAAGGAGCTGACCCATGCGGAGAATACATTAATTAGTTAATTAATTCACGTTAGAGAAAAGAATTCTCAATAAGTAAAAACATGGAATGCACTTTTTTTTTTTCCGTTTCTTGGGTATCGTTCCTCAAAGTCGAGAAAAGGTATTATGTGGGACTCCCGATACTGGTTTGTGTCCTTGGCTGGGGCCCGGAAAGGCTGAAACCATTGTGCCATTATGCAATTGAGTTCATCTCCCAGGTTGAATGTTGAGTTGCTGACTTAGCTGAGTCTATTACTAGCAAAGCTCTCAGATCATTAATAACATGGGTAGACACCAGATATTGGCTTCAGATTCTGGGAAGCTGACTTTCTTCCTCTTTTATAATTGTTAACATGTATTGATCTTCTGTTGTTGCAGAACTCTGTTGATTATGCCGTGCTGGGGGCTTCTTCTAAAATTGCTGCCATTCTGTTCACGTACCCTTATCAGGCAATTTTTCTCTGCTTAGAAGCTCTAGTGCTTATTTGAAGGGCTGAATGAGAATTCTTTCATGTGCATTTTGGTGACTGTTGAATTGTTATTTCAGGTCATACGAGCACGCCTTCAGGTAATAATTGCTACTCTTTCCTTAGGACTCAACGGAATTCACAGCGAAATTTTCTGCATATTTGTGGGGCCTAACTGCCTATGCAGTGCCAACCTGGCTGGTGATCATCACCATTTTGCGTGGCGCTAACCCATAAAAGGACAAGCACCAACCTAGCTAGGCTGTGCTGGCAATGCGGGCCCTACAGCGCAGGAATACTTTGCTTCCCAAATTTGGTCCAAACCAGCCCTAGGAGGCTAGGAGTGATTTTCATACTTCTCATAATTTGGAATGTCTAGTAGAGATGCTAAAAGCTTGTGCTCTGCAGCAAAGACCCAGCATTGATGGAATCCCCAAATACATGGATAGCTGGCATGTCGTTAAGGAAACTGTTAGGTGAGATTTTTTCCACTCAACACCTTGCAGATTTCTTATTACTACCATGAACGGTTCTTCTTGGTAGATAAAGAGTTATTCATTGGTGAAAAGGGGCATGAACAACACTGCGAAACTTGACTCTCTTCCAAGGAAACCTGCAGCTGGAGAGAATCCCAAAACGAAGCTTGTTGCTTTAGATTCGGCACAACTTGGAATTGGGGAAATGTAGTTATCTGATTATATGTTCCCATGTGCTCCCACTGGTGAAATGATCAGAACCACCTGGATTGTGTGTGTCCGCAGTCTGTAGGACCAGATATTTTGGTGGTCCATGGTCTACCAACCCTCGAATCTTCGGAAATTCAGCAACTCTGCTCATGTAGTTATGCAGGCTGCATTGGGATACCTCGCCATTGTAGTATTAAAAAAATGATCACTTTATGGCAGTAACAGGCATTACGTTAAAGGTTGTTATGAAAAAGGGCCATATTGTTGATCACTTTATGGCAGTAACAGACATTACATAAAAGGTTGTTATGAAAAAGGGCCACATTGGCACCATTACAGAGTCAATACACCATTACAAGCTGATACGACTATATAGGGCTCATTTTGAAAAAAAATAAATAAATTTATTTTCAAAATTTCTTTCATTTTACCTCTTTAAAAAAAAAAAAAATAAATAAATAAATAAAACTTTCTTTCATTTTCCCACTTTTTTGTTCATTTCAACCATGAAGGAAGCTTAGAAACTAAGTTTAAATTAGATGTAGGACTATTTTGATGATCAAAACACAAAATTTGAGTAGTTAGAAAGGAGGTAGATAAAAATATAAAATTCTTCCATGGCATTGTAAGTGCCAAGGCTAGCAATGACCGGATTTGCAGCATTATGGTGGAGGATAAACAACAGGTGTGTGCCGTCATCGTGCAATTCTCAAAAAGTTGTTGGAAGCTGAAGGGTGGAAGAGGCTTACATTGGATAACTTGGCGTTCAACCAGATTTCTTCGAATGGAAGTGGAAGACCTCAAAAAACCTTTTACCTTGGAAGAAATCAAAGAGACAGTGGACCTTGGCTCCAGTGCTGGATGGTTTTCCTATTGCCTTCTATCAAGTTTTTTGGGAAGTTGTGAAAGTGGACGGCTTCAAATATCTTACTTAGCAAGGGAGGCTGATTGACTGCAGAGTTGGGAGCATCCTTTATTGCTATTATTTCAAAGATTGAAGGTGTAGAGAGGCTTTGCGACTTTATGCCTATAAGTTTTGTTGGAGGTCCTTAGATGATATTGGAAAAAAATTTGGCTACGAGGTTTCGGATGGTCCTAGATAAGTTGATCTTGGAGTCTCAGGGAACCTTTGTAACAGGAAGGCAAATCTTTGACAACACGCTCATTGTTCATGAGTGCATTGATGCCTGCTACAGGTAGAAGAAGGGTATTGTGTGTAAGCTAGACACAGAGAAGGCATGTGACCATGAATGTTAGGACTTGGGAGTTTCTCGATTATTTGTTGGGTAGGTTGTGGTGTAGTCCTAAGTCGATGAGGTGGACACAAGAGCGTGTCTGATTGGCGAGGTTCTCCGTTCTTGCCAATGGCTCTCCTAAAGGCTATTTTTTAGGCCCCCTTTCTATCTGTGGTGCTGGCCAAGGCTTCAAGTAGAATGTTGAGTCAGGGTCAAGAAGTTGGGTTGATCAACGACTTTAGGGTGGGAAGAACAGGCCCTCAAATTTCGCATCTTAAGTTTGTTGATTATACCATTCTATTGGGCGACATGGACGTTGAATCGGTGGACAACATAAGGAAATTAGTCAATTGCTTTGAGGTGGTCCTCAATCTAAAAGTGAATGTAGCAAAGAGTGAGCTGTTAGGAGTGGGTACTTCCAAGGAGGTGGAGAATCTTGCCAAGGTGTTCAGGTGCCGTGCTGGATCTTTCCTGTTGACATATCTTCGGCTTCCACTTTGTATTGGAAAAGCCTATGAAGAAGTTATGGGATAGGGTAATAGAAAAGGTTGAGATAAAGCTTTTCGAAGTGGAAAAGCCGGCACTTGTCTTTGGGTGGTAGGCTCACTTTGATCAAGGTTGCATTGTCAAACCTCCCTCTATACTACATGTCCCTTTTCAAATGCCCGACATACGTTCTGAACATGTTTGAGAGATTTGAGTACGGATTTTTTTATGGCAAGGAGCGAAGAGAGGAAAAAGTTTCACCTTTTAAATTGGGAGAGGTGTGCAAGCTATACTAGGAAGGAGTGGGAGTTAGAAGGCTAGAGACTATGAATTCTAAGCTTCTCGACAGGTTGCTTTTGAGGTTTGATACAAAGGAAGACAGATTATGGAGAGAGGTAATAGCTCACAAATACGGAGTGCGAAAACCGGATTGGTGTGTGAAGGAGTTGATGATGTATAGGGCATGTGGAAAGGGGTGACTAGTGTGACCGGCAAGGTCAAGGAAGGTGTTCGATTCTCTTGGGGGGATGGTAAGAGGGATTCGGTTTTGGGAGTACTTGTGGTTTGGGAACCCCCTGTAAAGGAAGTCTTCCTGAGGCTAGCTAGTTTGGCCCCAGACATGGAAGTATCCATAGGTCGATGTTGTCCTTATGCATGTAGTGCAATGGTATGGGCTCGTCCCTATAGAAGGAATCTAATGGATGATGAGGTTGAAGAGTTCGCGCAATTGCTGGAGTGTCTCCATGGATTATCCCATCCCAGGCAAGAGAGACTCAATGGTTAGGCTGATGGATAAGTCAGGTTACTTTTCGGTTCAATTTATAACCTACTTGGGTCCTCTTCGTTGGGTGTGAACGGTGGCTTTTCGCTGTTTGTGTGGTCTCATGGGGCTCCTTCTAGGGTCACAACATTCACGTGGGTGATGGAAAGGAGCCAAGTGCTTATGGATGAGCTCCAGAAGAGAGCAATGGTTCTGCTTAACTGTTGCATCATGTGTTAGTGGGATGTAGAGACAGTGGACTGTTTGTTTATTCATTGCCCCTTCACTTAGAAGGTTTGGGAGAAAGTTATAGCCTCCTTCAACATGGGAAGCTAGCCCTTTTGGTGGTCTGGGCCATTTGGGTGAAAGAAACAAGCAAAGCTTCTGGAACAAAAGCAGGTTAGAGCAGCATGTATTTAATGAAGGTTTGATGTAATTAGTTGGGTGTTCTGTCTTAGGGACTTTGGCCAGGATGATTAGCTGGTGCTTTCCGAGCTGTAGTTGTTGTAATTCTTTTAGCTTTTGCTCCTTTTGAATAAAGTTTGTTATCTTTGAAAAAAAAAAAGAGTGGGATTCAATGAACTAAAGCGAAGTATACATTTTTGGGAAGTATTGAACGGGGCAAGCTATCTTTTTTTCCTTTTTTTTTTTTTTTTCTTTGCCCATCTTCATTTTATTGTACTTATATGTAATGGTCTCCAGGCCACCAAATTATGCTTGATTTGTGTTCAATTAGTGCCTATTTGGTTGACTTTTAAAAAGAATACATATTTGGGATCCTCACCTTTTTTAAAAAGAGTTTTACCAACAATTTTAAAGTCAAAGAAAAAGTTTTGGCTGTTATAGGACTATGTCGTCTAATAAGACCGTATTGTGTCAGCAAGAAAGCTGGCCAATATGCTGGTTGCTACCATTACGTAATTCCTTGCTTTTCATAGGCCCCACTTGCAAAAGTTATGGAGTGGAGGTTCATACATATTTACTTGGATGAAACCTAATTTAAGTCACCGTGTGGCAGAGGAAATCATACCAGGGTTACATCACAGATCATGTACGATTTTAATAAGAAACTAAGACTTGGCTTTTTCTGTTTGCAGATTTGAGGGCATTCGGGGGTTTTACAGGGGTATCACATCCAACCTGCTAAAAAATGTCCCTGCTGCTTCTATAACATTTGTGGTGTATGAGAATGTCCTCAGCCTATTTAAACTGACAAGAAGCAGCAGCTGATGTGTTTATAGAGGTCCGCTAGCACTCATTCGCTGTGTGTGAGACATCTGACTGTGCATTAGGTGGCCCCCACTGTTCAAATGATCTGATGCAAATATCAGGTCAGCCCAGTCATCAGGTTGCCTCGCATGTATGTTGAATGTCAACTCTCTGCAATCTTTTTATTTTTTTCCCAACCGTCCATTGTTTTCATCCAGGTGTACCGGCGCGATGACTGGATCAGCCTGATTTCAGCAACCTGTCAAGTGCATGGT
>JASAUF010000197.1:0-87635 GCA_030180095.1 Magnolia changhungtana
TGGATCAGCCTGATTTCAGCAACCTGTCAAGTGCATGGTGGGCCTACCTTACACACTGCTCAGATTTCTAACATGTACACCTCTTTGGCATGGTGGGCTGGAAACCCATGTTTGTAATCATATCCTCTCTTCAAAATTCTTCTCTCCAGATCTGTTAGTCCTACATGCCCAGTTGACTTTTCTCAGCTTATCACCAGACCAAAGACTGCCACTTATAGATGGGCTACAAATTACACAAAAGGAGAAAGATTACTTGATTTGTAGGTTTTCACTTTTCAGGCTACAAATATATTCAGCTTATGTTGCCATGTATGTATCATCTGAATGACAAATCCAGAAATTTTCCTTGGCGAGTTTGATATCGAGATGTCAAGATCATTTCAACCACATTTTATTTTATTTTTTACGGGTCATTTGGAACCTTGTATTTCGATTTAAACTTAAGAATCCAAATCCAGGATTTTCAATCCTTGAGATTTTCATTCTATCAATTATGTTTGGCAGCCTGGATTTTCAATCCTATGGAATCTAGAAACTGTACTTGGCAACTTGGATTTTTTTTTTTTTTTTTTTTTTTTAAAAAAAAGAAGAAGAAGAAAAAAGCTACTTTATAGAGGGGAGGGAGGGAGTAGTTTATTATTATTATCATTATTATTATTATTATTATTTTGAAAGGCGACAACAGAATATTTTAAAAAGAAAAGTGCCAAGATGGTGCAACAGCTACAAACCAAGGACTAAGCAAGTACAACTCTAAAAGGTCTTTCAACCCATCTATACAAGAAGCCCATTCTGCTATGTTTAACAAGGCCCTATTAAGGACCTTCTCCCTTAGCTATTTTCATTTTGGAAGCACCTTCCATTCCTTTCTCCCCATTTAGCCCAAAGACCATTCAACAGGCCTAGCCTCCAAAAACCCCCAGCTTGCTTCTGTATGTGTGGCGGTTGGAGACAATTGAAGATCTTTGGATTTTGCAGATTTTGCAACCCGCATTTTAGAGAAGAATAAAAGATTGCCCTTTTGAGGATTTTCTACTGTAGGTGGATCTGAATTCCACCAAAATCCTGGGTGCCAAACACAAGTTGGAATCAAAATCCATGCTGCCAAATGGCCCCTTATCAGCTCTGGGTTGGTAGAGCTTGGATGAAACACGTCGATGTCGAGTTCATTTTGGTAAATCTGACACACATGCCACGCTTGTGCCAACATGCTCACATGTGTGAGATCAAGCTGTACCTTAGATGGACCCAACATGTAGATTGCCCTTGCAACATAATCAGGTGGTTCTGTTGATTAGCTGGGGTACTGTGTACTAAAACAAATGCTCTTGCAGAAGTTAATCAACGATCCTCATTTGAAACACACATGAGCCACTTATGAGCAAAACATCTTCTGTCTCAACATACTGGGACCCTCCTAATAGACAGCTTGGATATCACACATGTGCCACATTAGTATATTTCAAGCCATTTTGGAGGAGCTAAAAAAGCTCAATGTGCCCGAAACTTTCTAGCAACAGATTCTTGCAACATTGCTACCTTTCCCTATGATGCATCTAGCAAGGCCTCATTCAGCTAACAACTGAAGGTGAAATTGGTTTGTGCTTCCCAACCATCCATCATGTATTTTGCCTAACTGAATCTACTCTCATATCTGAAAGATCATGAACTGGAAGCATTGTAACTGATCTGATTCCAAAAAAAAAAAAAAAAGAAACTCTCGAATCAACTGGTTGACACCAGTGCTATCTAAATCATATGGTTCACAATGTAAGTCGTATTCATCTTGTTGCATCATATTGGTGTACAAATAATTGAAGGTATGAATCATAAAATTCTAATTGTAATGTATAGGGGTGTGAACGATTCACGGTATGATTCATACCACGATTCTTATTCTATGATATAAACAGTACGATTCATGTCCTATCATATGGGTGGCAAATCTTGTATGGTACAAGTATCTTTTTGAATCATACTATTATCATATTTACCATATGAAAGACATAAATGGGCACAAAAAATCTTTAAAATTTCAAATTTTCAATTATTTATTTATTTATTTTCTTAAATTTTAAATTTTTTGTTCATTTCCTTCTTTTTTGTTAACCATTTTACTTTTAAAATGTCCTCTCCTATTGAAAATTCCTCCATTTGATCTTTTAGGAGAGGTGGGGATTTTTTTAATTCAAAAACCCAAATCAAATAAATTAAGATACCATGTTTTTAGCTAACAGAATTGGATGCCACCTTTTCCAACATGTTGAATCTTAGGGGAAAACCTTTGGGAATGCAAGCAAACAAGGGCATTTGTTTTCCTTGATTAGACATTTACAAATTTTTCTATTACAAAAAAAAGATAAGGCAATCCATTTACTTTTTAACCAAGGAATGGAAAACCTGGTGAATCAGAACAAAATTTTAAACATTTATCAGGTTTGTAGTTTATCAACCAAACAAAATTTGATCATTTCCCATGAAATGCTATTCCAATTCTAACATTCCTCAGGAAGCATAAAACCGGAAATAAATTCTCCAACGACCAAACAGGCCGTAGAGTTGGCACCAGTTCTTAATGAAGAATAGGTATGTACGGAGGAGAGCGTGCGTATTAAGACACTCTTTAAATGGACTTGCCTGAGTAACAGATTTGCATCTTCTTAGGGCCCACTTCGATGCACCCTCAAAGGGGACGTGTAATGAGAAAATGCTGTTTAAGTCAAACCCTAGTTTGTTTATGCATTTGGATGCACTATAGGGCCTGCTTGGAACTCAGGATTACGTGGTATTGAATTGCATTAGATGAAATTAACACCATTATTACACTGATTATATGTATGGAAATACCATGGTTTTTTTTATCAACCAAACTCATGTTTGGGATCAAATTCTTCCTTGGGAAAATAAAAAATAAAAAATACATTGCATTACATGAAACCAGTGCTGGAATTATAATCAGCAGACCAGATTTCACAACTGATGCAAGCGCCTATGCAACTCAAGTGTCATGTGTAAAAGGGGTATAAGTCAAATACCGGGAATGATCTAATCCTTCACATTGATTCCAAATGCTCGATCAAATTTTTATCTCACCAAATGCAAAGAGGTATATGGATTGGGAAGTCAAATAACTGGACTAATCTAATCCTTCACAGAATCACATTGATTCCAAACGCTCGATGAAATTTATATCTCACCAAATGCAATTCAATACTACCTAATTCCCTGTTCAAAACAGGCCCTTAGCAAACTGTCGCCAAATCCCCCGCTCAACAAAATAAGAACCAAGAAAAGTCCAGGGGTCCCAAGCGGAATGGTTTTTAGCAAATTATCCAACAAAATTGCAAGAAACCCCCTTTTGCAAGAGTTGTGTCCAAACGGGTCCTTGCGCAAACATCTATATTTTGCATGAACTGGGAACAAAAAAAAAAAAAAAAAACACTTTAAAAAATTAATATAAAGCTGATTCAGACCAAATCAGCACAGGACTAAGAAGACGAAATCAGTTGAGAGCACAGATGAATTTCATGAACTCCAATATATATTTGATGCATGATGCTTACACCACATTATGAGAAATTTACAGCCATTTAACCTACACAGATAAAAATGGAGTTGGCTGCTGACAAGTACTACACTTGAAGGCAGGGCTTCAATCATGCATATGCAACCTGCCCAATCATAAGATGAAAGGGGCTTGCAAAAAGGCAGCATGCTCTTGCTTGTTGTGGGCATTTCTTACCAGATACTCAAATTAAAATGATGTGAATGTAGTTCAGTCCTAACCACAAGCTCAAACCAATCCTACTCAAGTACCTAAGCCACCAAGCAACTCAACCAAACAATGAATTATTCATTTGATAAGAATGCTAGATGACATAATAAAATGGTACCATAGTTGTCGTTATTGATGATCATTGCCAGCATCCAACAAATAGAACTCACCAAGATGGGATGTGGGTCCCATTTTCTTCAAGACCATAGATGAATACTTTCAGTGAAGTAATCTTATATGTTTCCTTCCTCAACAGATTACACAAAATTATGCTTCTATTTTTACAACAGAGGTTTGCTAGTCCCACGCATGGCATGGGGCCCACCCCCATGCATGCCTCCAGTTGGGTCAACGCACCGCACGTGTGCTGAGTCTGAGCTGTCCATTCTGTGGGGCCCCAATCCGCAGATGCCCTGGTCCAAGAATCAGGCCGTTGCTCATCATGTGGGACAAACATATATGTTGAATGCAGACCATTCAATGTTCGCCAACTCCATTTGCTTCATATGTTGTGCCCCACCTGGTGAGTGGAGTTGCCTGATTCTTGGGCCCAGGGCATGTAATGCAGTGGGGCCCACGAAATGGACCGTTTGATGTTCCGTGCGTGTGCAGTGCTGGCAAACACAGAGGCATTTACAGGGCTGGGATTAGCATACCTCTTTTACAACATGCCCCCCCCTAATTATATATTCCCACCAATCACTGCTATATATTACACTGTTTCTTTCATAGTGTTGTTCCTTCATTACCCGAAATAGGCGGGCCACCATCGTGAGCAGAATCTGCGGTGGGACAGCTTATAAAGCATGTTATTCTCGTGAGCTTCGCATGCCACTGCAGAGAATCAGCATTTCAAGCTACGAAATCATGCAACAGACGGGTTGAGCCGAACCTGTGCTGCTGGTTTCCCAAATTCATACAGTTGTAGTCCGCTGCATCTGCCCCAACAGAAGCTGCGCCATACATCTCTTCCTCTCTCACGGTCACAATATTCTGCTGGGCACCCGATATAGGTGGCCCACCATCACAGTGCTGAAGGCCCAGCGTGAGTGACACGCCTCCATTCCCAAACCTCCCCAACTCTGCCATCTGGTAGGTCATAAACCTCCCATTCCCGTCAGGCTCGACGAGCGTGTCTTGGAGAATACTACAGGCATCTGCATTGGGTGCCGCTGTCTGGTCCCTGGATTTCAGATTCCCGAAGTCGGTCTCTTCCACATTCCCCACGTTCTGAAAGCAAGCTGTGGTAGCAGCCATTTCCACATCCGAGATGTGAATGGATTTCGATTCTCCAAATTGGCTGGTTTGGGTCACAGATTTCATGCTTTGCCGCAGCTCTTCCCTGTCCTCAGAAGTCCCAACACCGTCCATTGCTTTTGGTGCATTCTCTGTTGAAGAATTCGAGTCCACCTCAACGTCGCCAATTTCCTCCTTGTACATCTCCTCAACCATAGGCTTCCAAAGGCGCACACGTGCATTTATAAACCAATTTGAGACCTGGACCAAAAGAGAGAACAAAGACTAGACTGCATGAGAAAATCAGGGGCTAACACGAACTGCACTAAATGGCTGATCCTATTCTTGCGAGCATTGGGCGTTCCAGATACATTAATAATGAAAATGGCCCGGCCATATCAAAATGGCTGGTCCTGCAGGCATACCCTGCCTTGGATTGCGCCTCCCTCAATTATCACTTTGATGGACCTGAATCGTCTACAATACCTCTTTTACACAGCGTGTAAAATGCCAAAGCTCTGTGAGGCCTGTGTTGCATATGTAAATGAACTCCGTCCATCAGGTGAGCATCTTTATTTGAACTGTAAATACACAATTGGCCAGATAGAGAACTCCCATTGTCCAAAATAATGAGAACAATGCAAAATTACTCCTAAAACCAAGTTCATGACATGCCTTCACTTCATCCTGGTGAGTTACACCTGATTAACAGGTTTGATGAAAGATAGATACCATGGTGGCCCCACACACAAACCTATGGTTGGCATCCCATCCCCATTGTTCCCTGTGGTGTGGCCCACCTGGGGTTGTCTATCTGGCTATTTTTTTGCCCCAAGGCAAACCTATGGTTAGCATCCCATTCCCATCGTTCCCTGTGGTGTGGCCCACCTGGTGTTGTGTATCTAGCTTCTTTTTTTTTTTTGCCCCAAGGCAAACCTATGGTTAGCATCCCATTCCCATTGTTCCCTGTGGTGTGGCCCACCTGGTGTTGTGTATCTAGCTTCTTTTCCTTTTTTTTTTTTTTGCCCCAAGGCCTAGAATTGAGGCTAGAACTTGATGGACAGAGTAGATGTTGCATATACAACATGATGGGCACCATGGAGCTTGGCTGTTTTATGGGCTTAGTAGTAGAACAAGTGTTGAAGAGGATTTGGGTTACACTTTGATCTGTTGATACTAACCACCCAATCAGGGCAGTTAGCAGGCCTGGCCCTTACCTGAGCAAAATGGGCCCAGACTGAGCACTTCCAAATCCTGGCCCACCTGCCCAAATCAAACACAGGCCTTCCCTGTCTGCAGCATTATAGAAAAACAATCATGACAAAGAGGGGCCACCTGTTGAATGGTTAGGATCATCCACTCAATGTGACTCCAGCATCAGGGCGAATATAGGGTGGGATGGACCTTAGTAGACAGTCCAAAACAATGTTTTGGAATGTCCACATCCAATACAACTTACTGCACCGTAGCATGATACAAACTAGTTGCATGGAATCAGTCCCCTTAAAATTATAAGGTTACCTGACTTCTGGTCAATCCCGTCTGTCTTGCCAGCATTATTTTATCCGAATCCTTCGGGTAACTGGGAAAAAAAAAGAGTCAAGGGGCAGAAATTAGGAAGAGAAGTGCCTCAGTGACTCGAACTTGAAGAGAAAAGGAAAGAAAAGCATGCAGTGTGAGGGGCTTACGGATGAAGGAAGTGCTCAAACAACCAGGCACGAAGGATCGAAACAGAGCTCTCGGGCAGGCCCCTTTGAGGCCTCCAAGCATGTTGCTGAATCATACCAATCTGCTGAAGGGCCCTCTGTTGCCTGAGCTGCTGGTCTACAAAGCGAAGGCGGGATATCCCACCCCCTTTGCCGCTCGAAGTATCCGGCTCCCCAAGGCTTTTTCTGGCCTCTCGAATTTGACTGCTGATCGCATCTCGCAAGCAGCGGAAGTGGCGGGAAATTGTCTGGAGGGCAAGTGCTGTGTACGGCTTAGCAGCCCCACACCCTGCGATGACATCGAACGATGACACCACAATCTGCATCTGGTGGTAGTACTGCTTGTATCTTCTATCAACCTGCAACCAGAAATGGGGTGTAAGAACCTCCAAATAAAATCTAATCTATTACATTTTATTATACAAGAAAATAGTGTTGACATATGACATTATATCTCAATCTAAATAGACAAGGAAACTATCTCAATCTAAATATACAAAAAATAGTGTTGACATAATGACATTACAACTCAAATCTAAATATACAAGAAAATAGTGTTGACATAATGACATTACAACTCAATCTAAATATACAAGAAAATAGTGTTGACATAATGGTATTATATCTAAATCTGAATAGACAATGAAACTATCTCATCCAACAGTATGGCAGTGAAGGAACCCTCACTGCCGTCAATGTTTTCACTTGAAAGCCTTCGAGACAAAACTAGCCAAAGCTTATTCAACAAGAAAATAAGAGCTTATTGCAGGCATTGGCAAAATCAGTTTCAGATTGCTTGCAAAATCATTTGGAATGTGCGGCCTTGTGCCACGTTATTGGGTATTTCAAGAGAAAGATGCTAGAATATTGAAGGAAAAGCAGCATCATTGGAGCACATCAAATGGAACATTGTGTCTTTGGCTCTGGAATGGGCGTTAGCATTGCCAGATTTTGCTGGCCTATTGTAAACAGGGCTAAATAGAGTCTGGGAATCAGTTGTTTTGCAATGATTCCTTCCTTGGGTTTGGCCTAGGGAGCCAGGGTTTTCATTATTAGCAGCTTTTGCTTCATCTTTTTTTTTTTTTTTTAATATTTTAAAATTTACTGTTTTGTTGTTGTCTTAGCCATCATTCGATCTTGGTGCTTTTGTTGCTGTTTTGTTGTTGTCTTAGCCGTCTTTCGATCTTAGCGGGGTGATGAGACGTTCACCTGTCAACTCCCTCCCTCCCTCCCTCCCTCTCTTATGAGCGGGAGTTGTTAGATGATGCAAGTGCCTATCAGAGATTTGTTGGGAAGTTAAATTGCTTGACAATCACAAGCTGCAAAGAATGTGAAACAGCCATATGTGGTAAAATCTAAATATCTTGCTGCAACTCATGCTTCCTGCAAACTATAGTGCAGAGGTTAAATATGCCACTCTCCATGCTTCATGTTTGATCTTGGTCTGTCTTTCACTCACAGATGGCCTTATTGTGTGATAATCCACCAGCAAGATATATTGCTTGCAACTCAATATTCCATCAGAGAACTAAGCGCATATCAGCATAGAAATAAGATCAACACGGACAAATTATTTACCACTTATTGAGTAAAAGTAAAATAAAATCGTTTGATGTACTATTATTCGTGTAAATAACCTTACTGAAAGAGGGTGGTGTGATTCCAACATTTAGATCCAACTTTATACTAGCCTTTGCTAGCATGGTCTGATACCAAGCATATCCTGGGCAATTATAGGCTAGAATCATGCGGGTTATCCACCTACTCTTCTGTTGATTCTCTCTCTCTCTCTCCCCTCTCTTATATCGAGCAACACAGGTGATTCACTGCATTTCTATTGCTTTGCTCCTCCGAACGACCAATGTGATAACAAGCACTCAGTGTTTGCCCTTTGTGACGAATATGGAAGCCGTAGAAGTTTGTTGATCCCCTCCCTCCATCCCTCGGAACTCTAAAAACAATGGATGGTAAATAAGCTCCATCTCTAGCAAGAGTAGCTGCTTCTTCATTAGCTTCTCAGGCAAGCATGATGGAAAGAAACTATTCCTCCATAGCTTCCCAGTGAAACTGGTAAAAAAGAAACCACCAGAATCACACAAATATCTCTCTTCAAATGTGCATGCGCAAACTAGTCTCCATGGGTACATCTCGCTAAAGCTCATCTAACTACAATAAGAGAATCATCCAACATAATTAATCTTTAAGGAAACGAAGAGAAAATTTTGAGACCTTGCAAGTGCATTGCAAACTCTGCATCTTTTGGGTCTCTAATACCTATTACCTAATGGTCCTATTGTTCAAAAAAAATAAAAATAAAAAATCTAGTGGTCCAAAAAGATCAACCACAACTTGCCAGAGTGATCTCAACAAATGCCCCTTATATCCTCCAAATCCAGATCAAATCCATCTTTCCATAATATACCATTCTCTAGGGAACCAATCAGAAAACCATAACTCCAACAACTTACAACCTCCACCACGAGGTCCATCCACCCAAATAAATGAATAAAGAAGCCCCAAATCAATCACATGAAATGGCTGCAGATGAAGAGATCATGTTATGGGCCAAGCATTGAATTGAAAAGCAATGAGGGGTAAAAGGATGACAGCAAATAAGAAACACAAGAGAATGCATATGAGCAATGACACTGAAAACAACTACAATGAAGGGAAATAATGCAAACAATCCGGATCCTATAAAAGGGAGCGAGAGAGCACGATTAAGATGACAAAATCCTCTTCCTTATTCACAACAACCCACTAAAATATCCAAAGGAAAGTAGAGATGCATGTACATCTCTCATAAACATAAAAAATAAGATTTTCATCGATCTACAGTGCCCTGATTCAACAAGAATGATATCATTAATATTTCCATTCATATTATGCCTACTTTGTGTGTGTGTGTGTGTTGGTAATCAGAATTTTATTTTTGAAAAAGAAGAAAAAGAAGAAGAAGAAGAAGAAACGGTTACAGATCTAGCCTCCATGGCAAGATCCAAGAGCACATCAAAAGACAAGCAGACCAAGAGAATAGAACACCAGAAGAGGTGACACAAAACTCACAACAGAGGAAATAATAACAAAAACAAGGCCAAGATTCAGTGGCATTTATCTGTCGTCTCCTGTCAACGACAAGGAGATCTGCCCTAGCCACTCCTTACCAGAAACACAAGGGCAAAAAGAATAAACAAGACACCAATTAATGCATAATATCAGCGTGCCAAATGCAGCACAAGTTGAATGCATGGACTTTGATGGTCAAGGGTCAGTTTATCATATATTCCTGGTTAGAAAGTGCAATAAGATACAAAAACAGATAGAAACGATTTCGTAATTTATGCTGTTGTTTTAGAATTGGCTTATGATAAACTGAGGCTTTTAATGAGGGCCCAATTTGACAGAATACTTTTTGTGTAACATGGAATGAACTCCCAATAAAGTTGCAACTTTAGATGATACATTCGTTTTTTTCTTTTTTTCTTTTTTCTTTCTTTTTT
Organism: Magnolia changhungtana; assembly: GCA_030180095.1. Taxonomy (NCBI): domain Eukaryota; kingdom Viridiplantae; phylum Streptophyta; class Magnoliopsida; order Magnoliales; family Magnoliaceae; genus Magnolia; species Magnolia changhungtana. The sequence goes on from JASAUF010000197.1 coordinate 10,218, forward strand.
TCTTTTTTGTCCTTTTGAGCAGTCTATGTTTGTGATAATTTGATAGGAGAGTAAAATTCTTTTACTAAGATCTGCAACGCAACCATGGCTTCGATTAAGTGTGAGATTAAGAAAAAAGGGTGCTTAATTGCATTTAGAGAATTATTATTATTATTATCTTATCACCCAAAAAATGAAGCAACACATTAATTATCATCATCATCATCGAAGCCTTATCCTAATTAATTGGGATCAGCTACATGAATCTTGTTCAGCCATTTTGCTTTATCAAGGGCCATAGTTTCAGTTAGACCATAGGTCATCGAGTCTTTTTCTTACTACTTTCATCCACATCCTTTATGGCCTTCCCCTTGCCATTTTAGAACCTTCAACTTGTACTAACAGACTCCTAATTGGCGCAGTCATTGGTCTCCATTGCACATGACCAAACCATTTAAGTAAATAAAGTAACACATTAATCAAAAGAATTAACTAGTCTTGTTTTGAAGGATGGTGGAAACATAACCCATATTCAATGCTTTCAAGGAATTGCTAAAATGCCAGGCCATCTATGCACTCTGTCTATCTTCCATTATTGATGTCGTGATCCCCCTTGGTCATACAAAAAATGGTTCGAGTTAGTGTTTCTTACATTACATAGCATAGCCTAGCCTTCGCTCTAAGTAGCTTATGAAAATAGCATAAGTTGCATGTAGTGCACGCTACACACCACATAGCATATGCTACAAGCTAATCTATACACTACATAGCCTGCACTACACGCTATGAGCCTAAGTTACATGCTACATAGCAGCCCTTCCACTTTATGCTATTTTCACTAAAACAGTAAAATCAATTGATGTTTTCAATGATTTGTTACATTTTACTATCTTCACAAGAAATGTTTTCAATGATTTAGTGAAACAATATGAGCAATAGTATAAAATCAGTTCCATTCTTCTTTTTATCTTTATATTTATTCCTTGCTCTATTTTTCTTATTATTTTAATAAAAAATTTAGAAATAATGTGTGGTTTATGCCACATGCAATGCAGCTTAAGCCTCATGCTTCAAAGGGGTGAATGCTACACTACACGCTACTTTCTATTTAAAACACTGCTTTAAATAGCAGCTAGAGGCATCCTTGCACTAGTTCTCTCTTCCTTGCCTAGTAATCATTTCTGTTTTGCAATTTTCATAACGTAGCTTCAACAGGGATTATGCCCTTCATTGCCATTCCTAACAACACAAATCTCCCATTAAAATTATTAAAGTTGCAGGAAATTAGAGATGAAAACCATTGTTCCTGTCACAAATCCACAGACAATAACATGATTGCCAGTGCTAAATAGAAAATCAAATAATTATTTATTCTTTTCTTTTTCTTTTCTTCGGGTAGGGACACTACCAGCACCAAAAGAGTTGCTGTTTCTCTCTACAAATCTCTGAAGCCCGTAAAGCCGCTTCCTTGCAATTCCCATGGTTTCAGTTCTTTACCATACTGATGTTTGGGACTGCCTTTATAGAATTTCATTCAGTTGCTATTGTGGTTCAATTCTCCGCAAAATCTGGACGATTTGGATCAATCTATTACCTCTTCTTCATCCTCAAAATCAAATTTCAATCACTATTGCATTTAGTTGTTTTCGTTGCAATCTTTCTTTCTCATCGATACTTGCTTCTTCTTTTTTTTGCTTCTTTTACCAACATATGACATGTTGGTTGGGTATGGCGCCATGATACAGATATGGATACCAAGGGCCTGTTTGATTTTCTAATTACAGAGGTAATTCCAGGTAAATGGGTAATAATTATTTACCTCTTTGTTTCCGGTTTTGACCTTCATTTATAGCACAAACGTATGACATGTTGGTTGGGTATGGCACCATGATACAGATATGGATACTAATAGAAAGAAGGAAATGCTGATGTGACCTGGCATATTCTGAAAATCTTGGACACTTAGATTTTGATTTTCCTCCTTTTTAGGTGTATATATATCATGGTGGGGCCCACATATTTAAATCAGTAATAAAAATGTTTGTATGGATGGGCGCGTAATTTCTGGTGACTTTCAAGCAGTGTAGAAATAATAATGGGAATGCTGTATCACTAATAGAAAGAAGGAAATGCTGATGTGACTTGGCATATTCTGAAAATCTTGGACACATATGAGGTGTGGGCGCTCTGGAAATAAATGGGAATGCTATCACACGCGCACACAGACACTACTACCATCGTTGTCTTAGTGTTGCCCCAGCTATTTGGGGCCCGCCCAATTGCTACTGGGGTCTGCCAATATATTTAAAATCATCATCATCACCTAAGCCTTATCCCAACTAATTGGGGCCGGCTACATGAACCCTGTTCCCATTCCACTCTATCACGTTTGGAATTTCACATTGTTAGGGTTCATGGAAAAGTTAAGACAAAAGCTCCATGCCGGCTGCCAACCTCATGCAACCCTCCTTTATTCAGGCTTAAGACCATCGATGAGAGCACAAAACTTCCATAAGCATTATGAATAGTCTATTACATAGGTTGACCCCCAATATATTTAAAATATACCACACATCTTATGTACAGTGCTGTAAATAAATTATACTGCAAAACATCGATTTTAGGAATGATCGCAACAAATGTACCCATTTCCTGAGGCAGCAGGCTTTTGGAGAAGAAATCTATGAACAAACCTATTAAATCTGACTTGATCACATCCCAAAAAAACTGGAAGAATGCCAAGGGAAACCCATCAAGACTGGGGGCTGTCTCTGCCAAGAGAAAACAACAACCTTGATTTCCTCCTTAGAGAAAGGAGATTCAAGGGCCACAGCTTCCTCGACAAATATCTGAGGGAAGGCTAAGTAATCTAGCTTAGGCCAAATCCAACCTTCAAAGGATAATAAGTTGTTATAGAAAGTAACATTATGATCAACCTAACACCCGTCCTCCACTCTATTACCATCTATAGAAATGCTAGTGGAACGAGTTTCCCTTAGTATTTTTGTCCATTATTATGTGTCATTTTCTGAGGATCAAACGATGTCCGAATGACATGATATTGATTCCATTCGAAAACATGCTAAGTTCTCTCTCAAACAAGCCCAAGATTGTGTAATTCCAATATCATTTGAGTTATGGCGGATTTTCAAAAGGCATGTATGGCTATGATGGGATTGAGGAATTAATGTTTTCATTGAAAATAGATGTTTAGGATTTGAAACAACAGAAAATTAGAATTTCATTGGGGTTTCCTTTGATTTGAGAACAAGTATATAAAAAATATGCAAAGATTCTTTTGTGAAGTTTGGTTGCTTCTTTTCTTCTTCTTTTTTTTTTTTTTTTCCTTTTTTCCTTTTTTTTTAAAAAAATTTATAAATGTGGCTCTTTTGTTAAGTGTTGTCATGGTTAGTTGAATAAAAATTATTTTCCATGGGTTTAAAGCATGAGTTGCTTGTTTCAGTGCATCAGCAGAAAAGGTGACGATCGAGCGGAGGTTATGATAGACAAAGTCTGGAAGTTTAAAGCTCCCCCTAAGATTGTGGTGTTTGGCTGGCTAGTGGGTAAAAGAAGAGTCTTAACAGTTGAAAACCTGAGAAAACGTGGAATGGTTATTCCAAACATCTGTCTCTGCTGCATGGCCCAGGAAGAATTGGTAGACCATCTTTTTATTCATTGTCCTTTTTTCGGTCTAGTATGGTCAGCAATATTTTCCTCCTTTCAAGTCTATTGGTCCTCCCCAGAGTCTACGGATCAACTGTTATCAGCCTGGTATGGCGTTTCTCTAGACAAGGATCGGACCGCTGCTTGGAGGTTGGCTCTTTTGGCAATTTGGTGGGCGGTATGGGAAGAAAGGAATGGGCGTTGTTTCAGGGATACTGCTCGGTCTGTGGACTTCATTGTTAGAAGAGTTTTTCATTACCTGATCGAGTGGGCTTCCTATTCGGTTAATTTAAAGAATTGTAATCTGCTCTAGTAAGGAGTTTAGGTCGTCGCTATCTCAGCGGTCTTCCTCCTCCTCTGTTCTTTATCTTTTCTTTTAATGAATCGGTTAGTTAATTGTCAAAAAAAAAAAGTATGAGTTGCTTCTCTTGGGCATGCATTGCCTACATTAGAAGAAGAGAAATGGAATATATTGATAACTAGCATTGCGGCTAGAAGGTTGTTAGATATCAATCCACAACCCTTTATTTTTTTTCTTCATTACATATTGATATGTATCCAAATCGAGATTCTTGTTTTTCGATCTAGTCGTGTCAGGAAAGCTACAAAAAAACAAAAACAAAAACCAAAAAAGGAAAATTTTCATGGTAAAAAAACTATATAATTTACCTGTGAAGTAAAAGAATTCCAATAGTTATTATAATACATGGATCTATGTGGAACTCTACCATTGAAACTCAAGGTGCCACCCTCAGCTAACAAACTTGATGCTTCAAGAGAGTATATATAAATATATCATAATTGGTGGTGAGCATGTTCAACAAAAGAAAATAAAATAGTTTAGACAAGCATAAAGAACTCGTGCTCAAAAGCAGACTTCTAACTCTATACTCGACAACAGCTTGTAACTCGCCAACTTGGGCAAGACATCGGCATAACCTTGTCCCCATCTATTTCAGCTTGGCTCTTCTGATGATCACACGAATACTGAAACACATGGCGGATTGCCAGTAACCCAATGAAACGAAAGAATTAGTTACATTTTTCATATCCTCTCCTATAGATAGGACAAATAAAATCGAATGAGTTCTTTTTGTATCACCTTGTCCCATTTTTATTATTATTGATTCCTTTTTTAATTATTGGCTTATTTATTTATAAAGATGGATATTTTAATTTATTTGAAATCATTTTAAGTTTTAAAAATGGATTACTTATTATTATTTTATTCCAATTGAAGTTCCCTAAAAGATACTTATTAGGTCGTTGGCTTTATGGCAGATATTTGATAAGCTGCCCAGTGCCCACGTAATATCAACTCTCATTAAACAAGGCTTGGGATCATCTGGGTAGAGCTGTACACGAGCAACAAAAGCTCGGTAACTTGCTCGACTCGGCTTGGATCGAAACTCTGTTCGAACCGAGTCGAGCCATTTTTTGGAAGCTCGGAACATTTCGAGTCGAGTCTGAGCTGGACCTAGCTCGACTCGAATGTTGCTCGAACTCGGCTCGACTCGGTACAGGGTATATATACCCTTCAAAAAAAAAAAAAAAAAAAAACCCTACCCCCCTTATCAAAATACATCCCGCCCGCACGACCCTAACCCTACCCCACCTCTTCCTCCCTCTTTTGTCGGTCCGGCCGGTGAGCTCCCTCTCTCTCTCTCTCTCTCTCTCTCTCTCTCTCTCTCTCTCTCTCTCTCTCTCTCATCCTCCCTTACCCACACGGCCGTCTTCCTCCCTCTCTGTCAGTACAGCCGGCGAAGCTCCTCCCTCTCTCTCTCTACTCTCTCCCTCATCCTCCCTTACCCGCACGGCCGCACCGACGCACATCTCTCTTCCTCCTTTGTCAGTTCGAAAACTCGGCTTGAACTCGGCTCAAACTCGGCCGAGCCGAGCACGAGCTGCTGTTCCGAGCTCGAAGGCCGAGCCGAGCACGAGTTGGGACTCGAGCAGTTCGAGTTGAGCACGAGCTGGGCAAAGCTCGGCTCGGCTCAACTCGTGTACACCTCTACATCTGGGCATCAAATCCAGGCAATACATTCTACTAAAGGAGACTAAATATACTTATTTACAGTATCCAAATTCTAAAACAAAAACAAGCAACCATATATTTTTGTTCCAGACTAGAAAAGCCCTAACATAGCTCTATTTCCAACATCAAAAAAATCCAGGAAACTCAAACTACTTTTCAACTTCAACTCCATCACAAATTACAATAGCCTTTTTTTTTTTTAACACACGCACTCACATCCCACACACACCCACACACTCATACCACACGGTGGGATTTCACCACAATAGGTACTCGAACCCATGACCTCGTGTTGAAACTCTTGTGAGTCTACCAACGAGGCATGAGTAAGGACCCACAAATTACAGTAGCCTAAAACAAATAAAATCAACAGCAACAAACATAGCATGTGGATGACCTGGTTCTCACAACCAAGCTGCAAAGTTCATGCCCTATGGCAGCGCAAACTTGGGTCAGTAAAGCATAAAAATCCTTTGACAACCAAATTGCACTCTAGAATTGACTATGACCACTGATTCAAGATTCTCAGCATGCTCCTAGGAAAATACACGAGAAAGATTTAATATGCATGTGTGTTGATGCATCCAACATATAATAGAAAACTCAACATGAAAATTTCACTTTTTTCCTCATTAAACGGAAAGTAAATATTTTAATAATAGAAAGATAGAAGAGATACGAGTTCCTTGAGGTGGATGATTCATCTGACATGCATGCCTTCTACGCCCATCTTCTTTAGCCTCAAAGAGCTGGTGACTACTATTTTCCACGTCACACATATAATTCTCTCCTAATTCATGGTTGAGTTACCTATTGCTATATTTTGAAAATAGCTGGCTCTTGGTGTTTAAGGTCAGGCAGTAAGTGGTATTGACCAATGCAAATCATCATGTCCTGTTTCACTTGAGCTTCTTCGCTACGTCCGTGTGCGTTTGCAATAAAGCTCATGTACATGCCGCACATGTGGGAACATGGCATCATAGGTCCGAGATCCGATCCAATCCATCAGAAAGGCATCACTATATTGATTCCCTGGCCCAAGAATCAAGTTGATCCACTGGTCAGGTGGGCCACAGTTTACAAAGCAAATGTATATCTCTAAAAAACTTGGTGAAATTTTCTTACACATCCACCTGTTCCCAATATTAGGGCCCACGTGCTGAGTGGACCAAGATTATTTTTGGGAAAACATGTAGAAGGTCGGACCAGACTGATGGATGGATTTGATCTCACATTTATGTGCCCTGTTGGCACATGTGTGCCGTGTACACGAACTTTATCGAACACACGTGTGAGCTTAGCAAAGCTCCAGGTTCACTATGCAGTGATGAACCAGCTGGCCCCTGCAAGGGTAAAGGAGGGTCGATGGCAGGTAGGCAGCCTGGGGTCAAAAATTTTCTGAAAAGAATTTAAAAAATAAAAATAAAAATAGAATTACCGTTTTGGGTCTTGAATCCTGACGATCAGACCTAAAGCTGACACCAAATAGATAAGGCTATGACAAAGATTATGATTGATGACAGAGAACTGAAAAGAAAATCCAAGAACCACTCTCATCTGTTGTATGATCCTAATTTTTAGGAGTAGAACAATCTGCATTATGGTTATCCTAATTTCTGGATGGATGTCGACAAATTCAACCCGCAATGTGGATGAAGATGTGCTTTGACTCTTGGGATTTGTTAACGAACCACAAATGCGGATAAGAATTTCCCTTCCATGTCTTGGACCAGTCATGGTCCTTAGACCAAATCACCAAAATCATCCTATGTGCTACCATGCATTTTTACCCATGGAGAGAATCAGGTAAAGAGAGGGCTAACCCTCTGCAACTCACACCTAAACTCAGTTCAATTCTCTCAATTCAATCCTCGTCTCGCAAATTCATCCATTTGAAGGAAATGGAAATCACAGAATAGAGGACAAAACAGAGCAAAGGTCATGAGCACCAAGAGAATGAGAGGAAGAACAATGAAGGTACTTCACATCACCCATTCAATGTCAATCCTTTGCACTAGTAATGATGACTACGTCTATAACTTTGAGGACAGGAGCTCATTCTCCATGTTTGCCCAACCACGGGAAACAGGGAGGAAAAACTATCATATTTTGCTAGATCTAAAACAATATTGATCCATGAGTTAGGTTCTAGAGCAAACACACAGAGAAGAAAAGGTGAGCATAATTTACATGTAAATGCACCCAATCAAAGGCCTGCCAATCTTGGCTAGAAGGTTAAATATCCCCCCAAAGTGCTCATATCTTAAATTCTTTTGCAAGTAAATACTCAACAAACCATCACATTAAACACATGACTCATCATATTTAATATATGAATTAGATTTCAAAATAGAAAAGGGAACTACTTTCCCAAGTTGAAGCATTTGATTGGACATAACTAAATAAATAAATAAAAATGCTTTTTTTTCTTAAGATCATAAATCATTTGCCTAAAAGACAATATTCTTTTTATTTTGTCAAGCATGAACAAATTGGAAAATCAATACAAGTTAGATAGGCGGAACATGAAAGGAGATTCCTACTGAACAATCCTAAAATTGAGGGAAGCTATTGTCTCCTAGTCCTAGCCCAAACATTCATGCGCATAATTAGTGCCTCGTTGTGGGTAATTATTGAAAAATTGAACTCACCATAAGAGAGTAGAAAGTGAAGGCAATTGTTGTGTGGCAGTTGGAGTCATATGCATTGCATTAGGGTGCAACTTCGGTCAGTTGGGTCGGGTTGAGTGTCAACCAAAGCCCAACCCGACCTCAAGAGAACCCAACCCGCAGCCTGACCCGACCTGAACTCTATACTAAACCCTAAACTAACCCAACGCAACCCAAATACATGTGATTATTCCTAACCCATACCAAATTTGCTTAACCCAAACCAACCTGATTTCAAATCGGGTTGGTGTTTTCCAACCCTAACCCAACCCGAGGACCTTGAAAACCCAAGCCAAGCCAAGCCAACCCAACTGGAACTAGGGTTGGGTCAATCAGGTTCAAGTTAAACCAAGCCCAAGTTGCAGCCCTACATTGCATGCAATACCCATTGTGGCCTGAATGCTTAAAAAGGCAGAATGCATATTCATTATCATCAATTCATCATTGCCATGTCACAGCTATTGGTGTTGGCTTCGTGAATCCTGTTTCGCTTATCAATTCAAAATGGCAGAATATACATGAACATGTGTATGTGTAGAGAGAAGCTTGCTAATCCCACAGACGCATATAAAAAGGCCCCTCTACACACCATGTACCTGTATGTGAGATGTAAGCTGTCCATCGGTTGGGTCCTACCATGCAGCTGCCATGGCCCAACTCTGAGGTTGGTCCATCAGCTTGGTAAATGAGACTGTGTGTGTGGTGTTGTTGCATTACGCATGGATGTGCATTTGCATGTGTCAGACCCATGAGTGTAGATATGTTTTTATATAACTATGCATAATTGCATATATGTGTGCAAACAGAAATGGTTACTTGGGCCCACAACTGCTGACAGTCACATGGCAACAACAAAATTAGCAGAAAAAATTGGTTTAAGGGTACCTCATCCAACATGGCGAGCAGTTTCGTCATCTTGTTCTGTAGATCCTGTCTCTCAGCAGATGAGAGCTCACTGATGGAGTTCTCAGTTGATTCCTGTGGGTTTACAGGCATCCCAGACGAGGGAGGCAATGAACCACATTTTGATCCTCCATCAGTCTCTTCGCAGCCTGTCATAGAAACATGGAAGCTCTGGCGTTTATCTGACTCCTGCCTCAGAGCCTTGCGTACATTGACAACTTCGTCAAGTAGCTGCTGTGCCGCCTTGAGATACTTTGAATTTGAAATGGTGCCCGATAAGCCAGACAGTCCGTAGGGAGATGCATCCATATGCATTGCACGATCACGCCCCGAATAAGCAGGAGAGAATTCAGTACTTCCCGATTGCTTGCTAAGAGAGCTGTCATCTCTACATGAGCCCCCATCTCCTGAATTCGACTGATGAGAACCCAAGAAAGAGATGTCCGTATTGGAATTCTGATACTGAAATGAAGGCACCGAAATGGCAGATGGGATCTGTGTGCTGAGACTAAGAGACAATCCCTGGGCGTGGACAGTCGAAATATCCGGCCTCTGCAGCTGTAAATTGTGCCCACCGTGTAAGATGCCCAGCTGTGTCCGGAGATCCATTTGAGGACCCTCACTAACAGACTGACGGACCAGATTGTCAGTATTATTCATCGTCCCCCCAATTGATTGCATGGTTTGAAGGGCACCTGTCGGCTGCATGAACAACGTCTCGTTTCGTCCGTCCCTCCAGACTCCGTAAGCTTGTTCTCCGAGACGTGGGGCAACTAAGTTTGATAGGATCCCTTGATGCGATGCAGTCGAGTCTGAAGCCCCAGCAGATGAGTCTTGAGAAAGCATCCCTGTAGGAACGGGAAGCTCGACGCAGTTGTTCTGATGAGACTGCGAGTTGCCTGCCAAGGTATCCGAATATGGCCCTGCAGATGAGTAGTTCAGATACACCACGTTGCCAGGATGCGATGATTCTTGATAAGTGGCCCGTCCTGGATCCCTCAAATAAAGGGTTGGCATAACATCTCTTTGGTTGCTTGAACTGGAGTAATATGTAGCCATTTCTCTCCTCAAATCTCTACTCGTGCGGAAGCTTCCTCTTTTGGTCAAAGAGAAGAGGAAATCACAACAGCAGCTTTAAAAAATATTAGACCATTTTGTCATGGAGCAACGTTGGCTGTAGGAAGTTAAGTATAAAAAGGGGTAAGCCGATAGAGAACAGACAAGGAACTAAATAAAGATCATAAAATCCTTTTACAGTTGTTGACGAATCGTACAAGTTGGAAAACACCTAAAAGGATAGACAAAATACACAGCAGTGCAATTTGCATGTGATTGTATTGGGATGGTTTGATGTGTGGGAAGCCTTAGCTCAATCATATCGTTATTCATCAAAGATTAAATACATGACACCGAAAATGAGTAGTAGTGCAGAGAGGATGACCCCGTCTCTGCTGGATCAGTAATGGCCATTAGCCACCTATCGATCTGATCCAGGTAGTTCATCTGGTGAGAACTATACATAGATATCCTGGGGCCGAAAATCACACCAAATGGGTGATCCTACATATCGGTTTCTCCCATTCAATGTGGATCGCTAACCATTTCATTTTTTAACCATTGGTTAAAGGGCAACATTTACAAGGCTAGGATCACCCACTCAGCATGATTTCAAGTGTGGACAGGACCTAACCACTGGATGGTCTGGATTCACTGGCCCACCAACCATGTGTAAGGCATAGGGCCAGAAATGCCCATTGCTGATGCAGATGCCTGGAGGCGATATATTGGTGGGCCATGAGCACACTAACAAATTAGGCTGCATTCCTAGTCAATAGAAATAACTGGATTGAACACTTGAACTTCAGACCTCTACCTCAATCACAAAAACCTTGAGACTAATCCCACCATTTTATGGGAGTGTGGAACTGCCTCATCCAAAAGTTTTATGTGAAAACTAGATTGCCACCATCGGGGGCTCTTCTTATGAACGGAGAAGTATATTGTTCAGCAAGCAATCCAGACTGTCAATGTGGCAGATCCCACCATAGATAGACCACAGCCCAATAAGGTCCATGACTGGAAAGTTGTGGGCATCCAGTATCTGGACTTCCACAGCATAATGTGAACCAGTGCCATATTCCCTCTCTTAACCATTGCCCATCAAGGAAATTTTAGGGCATGGTCCATCCATGGCGGCAACCATCAGATCAACAGTCTGGACTTGTGCATACTGATAGCCTAAGGATACAAGTGGTGCAAGTGCAATTGCCGCAGGGAGTGATCCAGGAGGCATTCGCAGCAACATGAATCCATGTGAAAAACATGTGCAAGATCTGGACCACCTGTCAGGTGGTCCCACCATGACGATGACCTGGCACGAAAACAAGGCTGGCCCACACATCAGGCGGCTCACAACTCAAACATGCACAAGAAAAATATACATTTGTGGAAATAAAAATATGACCAATGGCCTATATCAGATGTGCACATCCAGCCCACCTGATGAGCCGACCAGCTTAAAGTTTTGGGGCCGGCCACGCTCATGGTAAGACCAACCTGATTATCAGCACCGACACGCATTTGTACCCCTTGAATTGCCTCTTCAAGATCTCTGGAATACACTGATCATCATATCTCAAAGACAGTACAAATATCTACAAAGCTAAGATGGCATAATTCCTCATCCAATCCAGTTGAAATTTCTAACAAAATACAGAAACCAAAAGAATCCCCAACTCAAACCCAAACCCTTTCTATCAGAAAAATAAAATAAAATAACCAATCCAAAGCCTCATCCTTCCAATACCACCAACAACCCCCACAAAAACGAACATGTGGGGAAAATAAAAAAAAAAATTCCCAAAAAAGCCAAAACCCAAAAAATCAGCTCAAAATTCCAAAACAAAATATGCAAAAAAAAATGGCATGCAAATCAACAAACTAACCAAAATAAAAAAAAATAATAATAAAATCATAGATTCTGCATATATACCACAGCAAATGGCTGAAAAAGACCCATCCCAAAAAAAAAAAAAAAAAAAAAACCAAAAAGAGAAGAAAGAAAAAAGCACCATTTTTTTCTCATCTAACCATCATCATCACCACCATCATCATCATCTTTAAAAAATAAAAGAAATATCTTTCATTTTTTCTCATTACATAAAACAAAACAAGAACAAAAAGGAAATAAATAAAAAAATACCTGATGGCGAGAGAGAGAGACAGATAGAGAGAGAGAGAGAGGAGAGAGAGACTGGCTGTGTCTGGAATGGGAGGCAAGAAAGCTCGAATTCGCAGGAGATTTCCTGCAAGAAAGCCACCCAAAACGGAGACAAAAACCCGATCCCGAGATCCCAAAAAAACCAACCCAACCTTCTTTTCTCATCGAGCTAATACAACCAAACAAATCATTTTATATTATTATTTTTTAAAAAAATCCCCCAAACAACATACCTTCCCTTTATTATTTTTTATTCCTTTTATTCATAGATTTATTCTCTCCCATCCATCCATCCATCCATCATGATATGGACCCAACATTCCATCCGTGCACGTGAGTCTCCCCCCTCCATGAAAATCCATATTCCCCCTTCTCTCTCTCTCTCTCAAAAGCAGATGTATGAAGATGATAGAAAAGCAGATAGTAAAAGCCCCCCTCTCTCTTTGCAGAAAGTAAAAGCTCTCTCTCTCTCTCCCTCTCTCTCTCTCTCTCTGCTTTGTTTTCTCTCTCTATTTGTGCTTTGTTCTCTCTCTTTCTGCTTTGTTTTCTCTTTCTATTATTATTCTTTTGAGTAGAAGTAGTTGTTGGTGTTGTTAAGGTGTTCAATCCTCTAACTACCAGTAGGTAGACCTAAGGCCTGTTTTTTTTTATATACTATGGCAGCCTGTGTTGCTTCATACTCTGGCTCACTTCATTTTTACACGTGGCATATTCTTACTCATTTTCTATCAAGATTAGGTAGTTTTTGGGATATTAAAATCTATGGCCTCTGATTAGTGTATGTTAGTTTGTGGAATAGATTTTGTTGGTAGCTTCTTCTTTATCTCGACCGTGGAATGTATGTTCATAAATCAATCATTTAAGGAAGTAAATTAATATCGTTTTTAGTACAATTGCCATCCAAAATGGTTCCCACAATTTGGACGGTTTAGATTAGGTTAAATCATTCCACGTGTGCAATTTCTTGGTACTTCTGTATGTGACCATCATACTCTGCCAGAGTATTGAAGTTTTTTCTTAAGCCTAAACCTCCCTTAAGCCTCCCCCTCTCTCTCTTCCCAACCATTATCGGGAGCGGATTAGGTGCGGCCCCGGTGCACCCAAGACAGTGCCGTCCTTAATGAGGGGCCCACCTTTTGGTATATAATATATATCCACTCCGTTCATCCGTTTCTCCAGGTTATTTTAGGCCGTCAACCCAAAAATTAATTAGATCCAAATCTTAGCATAAGAAAAAGTAGTGATTTATCATTAAAAAGTTTTTGTGGGCCACAGAGTATTTCTATCTAGTTGATATTTGTTTTTTTACCTTAATCTAGATATTTTTTGACCTTATCAATAGGTTGGATGGAAAATAACCATTACATAAACATTAAGGTGAGTCCTATGAATGTTTTAAGGGGTTGTTTAGCACCATGGATTGGAGGGGGTTTCAAATTCCTTTGGTTGTTTGGCACATGGAGTAATTGGGGGTTGCAAATTCAGATGTTTTCCAATCCCTTCTTGTAGAGGTTTTGCAATTTATGGTGAGAGCTTAGATTACGTCTAAAATTATTTCAATAGTTGCAGGTGTGACATGTGTGTAACAATATATTATCATTCTATTAGACACATGATCCACTAATGATGATCAACACTGTTCAAACATTGTCCATGTAAATCAGTATAGTCCAAACATTGTCCAGTACCATCCAAACATTGTCACTATTAATAAACTATTAAAAATCGTTAATTAATCACTCAAACATGATCTTGTGCTCACTATGCATAGGAGACTTTGAATTTCATCATTTTCAAGCAAAGCATATATTTCAACGGGCTTATCGCAACCATAATGTCAAAAATTATATACCTCACTAATTAGAGATATTAAAGTTGATTTAATAATTAAATTAAAACTCCTACAAAAATAGGAGGTATTTTTGGATTAAGTTGATTCACGCTCCATGGTGCCAAATATAATGAGGATTGCAAATCCAGGGGGTTCCGATCATGGGGGTTCCGAATCCAGGGGTTCCAAATCCACCCTCCCAAACAGGCTAATAGTGGGACGTACTCGTCAAGTGAATGGTTTGGATCGAAGATACATGTGCCCCATTTGTAAAGAGTGAGCCTGAGACATCATAGCCGCCCATATCCATCAACAAATTTGGGTCCATGTTCCGTCCATCCAAACCAATGATATGATTAGCAACAGCTTGGATGGAGGGTGAGATGGAAATCTGACGGATGGGATTATCCTAAACCGTAGATTATTTGGCTACTTTTCTGCTGAATGCAAACAGTTCCCGTATGTCTCCTAACGGTCTGGATCAGTGATACATGGGTCCCACAATCTGGCATCTTCACGTCAGCAAACCATGCGTTTGCTGATGAGAGCTCAGGACCGTATAATTCCATGCATGAATGACTGCCCTCACAAAGCGGAGTTATTTGATACTCTGGCAGAGTATGTGCTTCATACTCGGGCATTCAGAAATTGGACACCTAGAATAGATTAACTCAATTAAAACCGTTAAAATTATTGGAACCATCTTTTTTAATTCACATGCCAAAAATAGAATTATTTTATCAATCTTAATCCCTGATTCGTGGACATTTGTTTGTTGAGACAGTACCATTGGATATATTTCGTTTTTAACCGTCCAAGAAATGTCCACCAATCCAATATTCAGATGATCAAATAAATCTAATTTTTATATCGTGATACATCTAAAGTGGGTCCCATAATTTTTAATTGGATTACTTGTACGCCGCATATTTCTAAGTAGTTTCGAGGTGCCTGCGTATCATCCATCATCCTCTACCAGAGTATCGAAGTTCTCCCTTTTACAATTTACTTCCCTGTCGGAAATCACACTGCCGCCTGGATAGACGTTGTAAAGGAAGTATGGCGGGGCCCACTGTCCACCGTACACTTGTAAAATACGTGCGAATCCGGACGTCCATGCAGTGATTCCACAGTCAACGGCCCAAAGTTTTAGAACCATCAGAGCCATGACATTTCATCCCGCCTCTATTTCGCACCGTCAGAAAGATGGCCGTTGATCGGATGGCTAAGATCACCGGACCCACGTGGGGTTTTAACTATATGCCATCTACGGTAGGATCCACCAGATCAACGGTCGCGCAGTTGCCACCTGTACTGTGGAAAAGGTTCTCTTGCAAAACTCTAGCTCCCGTATCAACCTTACATAACTTCCCTCGCCACCGTGTAAGCGCTCTCCCACCCGTGTTTCGGTGAACCGCAGTTTTCAGTTATAACAAGTGGGCCCAGGACTCTCTGATCCAAACCGTTGGATAGTTGTATTCTACGGTCTATAGACCGTGTCCAAAAATATCCATAATAAAAGGATTCCAACCTTTTAAATTTAAGGCCTAGGAATAGACGGTTGAGAAGAGAAATACAGCAACTACCCACGGTAATCCGCAAAATGACCACCGTTCGTCAGCCATGACGTTTCGAATATAGAAGATTCTTGGAGAATGGCCCACCTACAGTGGGATATAACATATCAGTGGTCTGGATTACCAACCTGTCGGCCCAGCTTTTCACAAAACCAAAAAAGGAATTCCTCAGCTCGAGGATCCTGTGATCCTCGTCCTTAATAAAGGAGAATGCTTTAATTAGGGGCCCCACACTACCTTTGGCTACTCAGATGCTTGTGTGGGCTTTTACGTGTGTAGATCAAAGACCCTTCCTTTTATAATATCTCTCACCCCTGTTCGCATGACGTATGTGTTATTTGGTACTCTTAAGGTAGACCATTCACACGCATCTTTCATGCACTTGTGATGGTTTAACTCAATTCAATTCTAGGCCTCACTGTATGTGGGCGATGGATCTAAATCGTACTTATTTTTTTATCCTAACTTCTAATTAATAGATGCGAGTTTTTTAAATTTGTACTGTTGGCTAATTTTCCTATGAACCGTCCATTTTTTGGACTTAGATGAGACAATTCAAAGGGCCATATGTCGCTAAGTCTCTAAACAGTAGCTATCTACGATAGGACCAGAAATCGGACGGTTTGGATTGAGGCAAATATATGGAACGTGTACAATGGTAGCGGTGCATGTTTGGGAGCCCCGTGCTCTGCAGTTGAACCGAGTAATCCCTCATTGCCTTATCTCGAGAAATTGACTACTGTAAATGCAACTTTTTACCCATATTCTTTTTTGAAGGGTCCAAAACTTACCTTCCGAACTTAGACCATGGATGTGCGGACGAGCATTTGAGGACTAAAATACCCTGTTTCATGAGCAGATTGGCTGGTGTGAGAAGACTAGCGTTGACGGACGCGGATTGCGTCCTACCCCCGCCCGAACGGTAATCCGTCTGGGCAGGGCTCTGTGGAGCCCACCGTGATGTAAGTGATTTATCCAAGCTATTCATCATTTTTCTCAAATAATTTTAAGGTATGATTCAAAAGGTGAGGCAGGTATAGGGCTTAAGTGGACCACAAAGTGGGGATTGAATGTCCACCATTAAAAACTTCTTAGGAGCTTGATAAGCTTCGGATCAAGCCGATATTTGTGTTTTTGCGTCATATTTGTGTTTTCGATTCATCCACATCTACACGACCTTATGAATAGGTTGGATGGTAAAAAAAATCACCGTAGCCCTCATAAAGGTTTCAACGAGAGGTGTTATTATAGAAAATTTATCAATGGCGTGGATAAAACACTTACATCACGGTAGGCCCAACAGAACCCTTTCTGGACGGATTACCGTCGGGCCGGTGGTAGGACGCAATCCGCGTCCGGCACTGACGCTCGGACGCGGTTTGGATACTGATAGGTTGAGTAGCGAGTCGGCTACTGAAGTGACGTCACTAAGTTCTGTGGGCTCCACTATGATGTATGTGTTATATCCACACTGTCCATTCATTTTTAGATATCATTTTAGGGTATTTACTAAAGAATTAGGCAAATAAAAATCTGTAGTGGACTCTACTAAAGAAAACAGTGGGGAGAGTGATTCCCACCGTTGAAACTATCCTAAGCCCACATAATGTTTATTTGAAATCCAACCTGTTAAAAAGTTAAAAAGCACATGAAATATGGAAAAACACAAATATCAGCTTGATTTAAAACTTTGGCCTTTAGAAATTTTTAGTAGTAGGTGTCACTTACCCACTGTTTTCTGTGCTGGGTCCATTGGAGAATTGGATTTAATTAAATCTTTAGATATCGCCTTAAAATGATCTCTCCAAATGGATGAAAGGTGTGGATACAAAACATACATCATGGTGGGGCGCACAAGCGTCAGCTCGTCTTTGCACACCAGTCAATCCGCCTTCGAAAGGAAGGCAGGGGTATTTTGCGTCCTAAATGCTCGTCTTTACGTCAACCGTCTAAGTTGGGAAGGTAACTTTTGGATAAGAAACAGTGTAAAAAGTTGCATCTACAGTGATCAATATCTCTATCTCTTTTATCTATGTCCATAAGACGGACCCGGATTAGCAACTGGACCTGATAGTAGCGAATCTCGTTCCGTGGGGCCCACCATGATATATGTGTTGTATCTCCACTGTCCATCCATTTGGAGAGAACATTTTACACGGTGATTAAGAGAATGAGGCAGATCCAAAGTTCAAGTGGACCCACCATAGAAAACAATGGGACTGTGATACCCACCGTTGAAACCTTCCTGGGCCCACCATCAAGTTTACTTGAGATCCGGACATGGAATAAGGGAAAACACAAATATCAGCTTGATCAAAAACTTATGTCGGCCAAAGAAGTTTTTAATGGTAAGTATTCAATCCCCACTGTTTTCTGTTGTGGGGTCCACTTGAGATTTTGATCTACCTCATTCTTTGTATAATGCCCTAAAATGATCTCTCCAAATGGTTGGACGGTACGGATATAACACATATATCATGGTGCGGCCCAAAGAACATGGTGACGTCACTTCAGTAGTTAATCCGCGTCCGCATATGACTATAAGAATAGAAATGCTCTGGTGCTCTCTCAGCACTATAAGTTAGCATACTCCTAGTTGCATGGGTTAACTTTCACAGTTCAATTGATCGATCTGAACCGTCCATTTTAATCCACAACACATTTTCTGGGCTAAAAATGCAAAATTCACACTACTCAATTGATCCAGTCCATCTTCGATTCGGTCTCTTACCTTTTACAGCCATCCTTTTTCCAATACATGAATGGGACAGTTAACCTTTCATTAAAAAAAATAAATAAATAATCTTCATAATCAAGAGCAATCCATGATCATCCCCAACCAACAGATGGATCAGATTGTAGATTGGATCTAAACGATCTTGACCGTCCATACAAAATCTAGTAATAAGATGGTCACAACCATCATTGTCGGTGTGATATTTATACAGGATAGCTCGTGAAATGCGTGTCTGATTTAGTGGAAAGTTCAGACCAACCGACTTGAGTGTCTCAACGTCCAATGCGAATAGGAACACTACTATCATATCAATTAAAGGAGCAAAGTGACTTCTTGTCCTGTTACATTTCCCTAGGCCTATTTGAAACTGCAGTGGCTACAAATTCATTGATCTGGCTCTCAGGCGCATCTGATTTGCACTGACCACTGGCTTGCCTGGTACATTGCAGTAAAATTATAATGATGGCATTTTATTATTATTTTGGACGGCCATATTAAATGGGATGGAATAATATTAGATATGAATGACATCATTTATTTATTTATTTGGTAATGATTACAAGTCAGTTAAGGTATTTTTACTGTTCAAGCCCATGTTTGGAATCAAATTCTTGCATTTAGAAATATATTGTATTATATGAAGTCTATATAGACCATGAAATTGTAATCAACTGACCATATTTTACACATATGTAGTTTGAACATCACATGTAAAGGGCATGTATAGATAGAGGGCATGGACAAAAAGCACATGTCAATGTGATGCCTACAACTGTAGGGATATCAAAATCATGCAGTAATTTTTATTGACATTAAAATATGTGATGTTGGGATAAATCAAATCCTCCTTGTTGTTGTAAAACTCCAAATGAAATTTGTGCCGGACCAAATGTAATTTTATACCACTTAATCTCATCTAATATCATGTACTAAACTGACCCTCACATTTATACATTCGTATCGCTCAATAGTTTTATGATTTTCATAGTAATATCACTTTTTTTAAAAATGTTATGATCATAAAAAAATTTACCCATTTCTTAAAGCATGTGTTTTTTACTGACAAGTATTTTGCTTATTTTAGTGATGGTAAAATCATAATGATGTCATATTTCCTTTATATTATTGGAGTAATTAGCCAAACAAAATTTTCATAAGTACTAAATACACGGTAATATAAAGGAAACTTGTCATCATTATGATTTTAATCCCATCAAATACAATGTAAAATTGCTAATCAAATGCAAATTTATTTAGGAGAAAGGAATTCGTAATCACTACATTTTTTTTCTCACATTATAGTAAAATTTTCATATCTAAACAACGACATAGATGTATTTTGATGACGATTTAACATTGAAATAATGTAAATATATTGTTATCATATTTTTACCATCAATAAATCAAACATGAGAAGTAACAATTAAATGTAAATGTTACAAGAGATGGATAAAATAATTTCTAATCATTGTATATTTTCTTCACCAATTACCGCAATAATGTAAAGAAAATATATAATAATTATAAATTACTTTATTTATCTTCTAACATTATTTACATTTGATCATTGATTCCAGTGTTTGTTTTCTTGGCGATAAAATTATGATGATGACAAGTTTTCATTATTTTCAATGTCGATTCATCAATCAAATGCATTAATGTTATTATTTAATTTTAAGATTTTTATAGCAAGGCCATAAAAAATATAATGATTACTGCATTTATGTTTCACCAATAATTCTTATATTTGGTTTGGTGATAGTAAAAACATATTGATAACACTTTTTCTTTTTATTATTGAGGTAATTGGCAAAACAAAAAACCTAAAAGTGATTATTACCTTAGAGATTTTATAACTTAATTATATGTGTGTGTGCGTGCGTGCTTTACTTATATACATAGAATCTGAAAATAATATAGGAAAGTAAAACACTTTCATAGCTATGACATTTTTTTCATTGTAGTTGTGAAATTTTGGGTTAGGGTTGTGCCAACAGAGTAAGCTATGGAAAGGGAGTTATTCTTTCCACAACTTTCATATAAAAATCACATTTTCATTTTCCTTTAAAAAATTGATTGTCCTCAATGTACATTTCTATGAGATAGATGCCATTTTTTGTTACCATTGATCATTTCGTATTAATTTTTAAATATAAAAACTAAAATAACAACTTATATATATATATATATATATATATATATATATATATATATATATATATATATATATATATATATATATATATATATTGCAGATTTCTTATCAAGGGTTTTCCTTAACTGCAATGTTGCCATTTTTAAATGTAGCTTTTGTTGAAATTTATGATTTTTTGAAAATATTCAAAATTTCAAATTTTTGAGATTTTGCTGCCAAAATGGTTTTCAAGAATTTCAAATTAAAAAATACGGTGTGTGCTTTTAGTCCTACATCGGAAATGGTAGAAAAGTTTTTCGGGTTTATATATGGATTTGTGGGTAATATTCTTACCTGGATGTTTTGGAGATGGAGATGATCGGGTTGCATGTTCCAGCGCTACACTGGAACACATGCACGTGCGGGCTCGGGCATGGGCGAGGGCGAAGGCGGTGTGGTAGTAGTAGGGCTAGTTGGCGCACTTTGCACTTTGCACTTCGCACGTGCGCATTATGTCGCTTCCTTGCGACCTTTCGTGAGACAATGTGATCGCGGTGCAATAAGTCTGGTAAGAGCCTAGGTGCGGTGGGTCTGAAATGAGCTAGAGCTTTATAGGCGACTGAGAACGGTCGGATAGCTGCCTTGAAAGCCACAACGGTTGGAAAACGGACGAGCCATGATGATCCAACGGTCAAATCTTGTAATCCGATGACTAGACGTTTTTCAAACGTTATGAACCATTGATAGCCACCTAACAACAGTCTACTACTTGGTGCCTATGTAAACTGGACCATTCCGGTCCAAAATTAATCATCTCAACACTATATCTCTCATCAGATACTTCAAACTCCTTTTTAGAATATCGTGAACATTTTTACTGTCTGATTCTGCTAGAACAGATATACCGCGTTAAACTGTTCCATAGTGGACCCATCGTGATTGCTGCACGCCGGATCCAGATAGACTTGTCTTATCCTGTAAGCAATTCGCTTGTAACTCATCAGTAATTGATAAGGGGGGCGAATCACGCTTTAAAGACAACATATCGTTTTACGTGATTCAGCCTAGTGAAACAAATTTCATATTTTAACTTATTTTTTCTATTTTCGATGTATCTAACAGATTATTTTCTAACAGCTTTTAAATTCCACTAAATGAAACAGACTCAAGGAAAAATGTTATCTACCTCCACTAATTCCTTGTATACAAACACTTCTATTATATTACAATGTATAAATCATTTATTAGTACGACTATCAACGGCTCTTCTTCGATGTGCAATTTGTAAATTTGTATTCTTGAGTCAGGCCCATTCAAAATTTTACATTTGTTAGGTCCAAGCCTACCCAATTAACTTCTTTATTTGTTAGGTATATTATGTTAGGTCTTGATTTAATCCATACCAAACTAGTTGAATTGTCCCATCAACATGTAGGCATGTAAGGGTTCATCCATTATTGGTGGACCACCATTATTTTTTGTCCATAGCACGTTTGTATTACCCAGTACTACTTGATGAGTGACACAAATCCCTGACATGTGTGTTGTTCCTCTGAATCTCTCATGCATATTCCACCCATAATATGGGCTCTTTATTAAGCAATATTCATGACCTACTACTCACAAGGAAGTGGATTGGCCGGTGTACCACACACCACTGACCTGGTTGGTGTGTGCAAGTGTCATGAGAAGACGAATGCTAAGCTCCTCGAGCTTTGAGTTGTATGATCGATTTAAAGGAGATTAAAGTTATATAAGCCTCACAATGACGTATTTATTACATCCATTTGGAGAGATCAGTTTAAAGCACGAGCCCAATAATGAATCATATCCAAAACTCAAGTGGACCACACCACAAATGACAGTGAGGATAATGATTCTCACAGTTAAAACATTCATAGGGCCCACCATAACATTTGTTTTCTATCCAATCTGATCAAAAGGTCACACAAACCCAAATGAAGAGGAAAAACAAATATCATATTGATCCAAAACTTGACCCCAAAAAGGGTTTTCAATGGTAGACATTCAATCCCCAACTGCTTTTGTAGTGTGTTTCAATGGTAGACATTCACACCAGCCAAAACAAATATCTTTGGATCTGTTTCAATGGTAGACATTCAAAACAAATATCTTTGGTTCTGTTTTATTTTTAAGCCCGAGTGTTGTGACAAGCTCATGATGAGACACACAACTTGGTGACGTAAACACACCAGCCAAGACGATGGTATGTGATACACCAACCAATCCGCTTCATTACATTTTTTTATACAATTCACACAACACCCCAGCTTTGTGGGCCCACCATGTCACATATGCAACAACCGCTCAATGTATTTCTTTATTTTATTTGTTATGAGTGCTGGTTATAAAATTTTATTTAACTTGCGTTACTCAATAGTTATATGTATTACTTTAATGATTTTATTTGATACGTGTTAATTCACCAACTGCATGTGTTAATCCGAGTTAACCTGATCTAACCCAACCCAACCCAACCTAACCTAAATTTGGATGAGGTTGACTATTCAGTCCATCAGGTTAGATTGGGTTGAGCCTTGGGCTTACTCCTTTCGATGATGGGTTGAACTTGAGTAGACTCTACTCAACCCAACTTACCCAAGTTACACCTTGCCTGATATATTTTAATTATTTGTATGTTATGCATGACCTCTACCACATTTATTTCATTTCCACACATGGAAATAAAATAGGATATGAATTGGGTACTACCCCGCGAGTCAGACAAGCACTCAAAGGGGCCCCCACGATGTATGGGTTTTATTTACACACTATTCATTTTTTTCATATCATTTTGAGGTCTCACCCACAAAAATAAATAAATAAATAAAATAAAATAAAAAATTCAAGCGGGTGGACCATAGAGTGGAGAATAAATACCCACCATTGAAAACTTCTTAGAGACTGTAGAAGTTTTGGATCAAGCCAATATTTGTGTTTTCCCTTTATATAGGTCTATGTGACCTTATGAACAGGTTGGATGACAATTAACCATTAGGGTGGGCCGTATTAAGGTTTTAATGGTAGGTGTTATTATCATCGCAGCTTCCTGTGGTGTGGTCTACTTGAGCCTTTGATTTACCTCGTTATTTGTCCAATTTCCTAAAATGATATAGCAAAATGGATGAACAGTTTGGATAAAACTTAGACATCATCATGGCCCATTAAAACCCCTATCCATTTCTAGCTAGGGACTGAGAGGCAGCACTCAATTTGCGTCCAATAAAATAGTGCAATTTATGGGCTTGCTTTGGATGATGTATCATGAATAAAAACATTACGTTTATTTTATTACATGACTATAGGATTAGTGGACAGTTATCACACATTCAAAGTTGAAAATATATAATGATTTTATTTCAACAAACAAGCGTCCACACATCAGACATTTCGATTTTTCAAACTAATCTGATTGAGGCTGTGAGTTAGCCATGACTGGGTAAATAGATATTTCCGTGCCCGGGGCTCTGTGGGGTCCACAGAGATGTCAGTGACAAATTTACTCCATCCATCTGTTTAAAAAGACCACCATAAGAAGGGATTTAAAAATAAATTAGATTCAAAACTCATGTGGGCCATTCAATAGGAAACAATGAGGATTGAATGCTTGACGGTGATAGAAGCTTTGTATCTGCAGTTGATCTGAGTGATAATATTTCTATCAACGGTTTGGATGACATATAAACATCATGGCAAGCTTCAGGAAAGTTTCAATGGAGGACGTTGTTGTTCCCACCTTTTTTGGTGTGGCCCACCTGAGTTTTGGATCAGCCTGATTTTTAGAATCATGTCCTAATTGTGGTATTTTAAAACGGATGAACGGATTGGAATTGTCACGGACATCTCCCTAGCCCCACACAGCCCCGGGCAGAGGCAATCCACTCCCCCCCTGAGTATCGTATGCTACCTAAGAAAAATTGCAAGTGCTCGTGGCACAAATACGTATAAATATGTATATATAAGCATATAAAATTCTCTCTTTTTTTCATTTCTTTCTTTATTCATTTAACAAGAATATCTTCTAAACCAAAATTAGTTACTTGACGTACCATAGATGATTTTGGGGTAGGAGAAGCTACTTTAGCCAACCAACCTGGTTATTTTCCAAGATTCCATCAGGTCGATGGTCGAAAATCTATTTCATTCACTTCGCGGTCAATTTCAATCAGTTCGCGGTCAATTTTATTCATTTCATTTACTTCGCGATCAATTCCATGCATTTTATGGTCAATCCCGGTGATTCCCCTTCACTTCACAGTCAATTCCATGCATTTCACGGTCAATTCCCTTCACTTCACGGTCAATTCCGTGCATTTTACGGTCAATCCATGCATTTCACAGTCAATTCCGGCTATTCCCCTTCACTTCACAGTCAATTCCATGCATTTCAAGGTCAATTCCCTTTACGTCACGGTCAATTCAATGCATTTCACGGTCAATTCCCTTTATTTCACGGTCAATTACAAGCATTTCACAGTCAATCTCGACGATTCCCCTTCACTTCATGGTCAATTCCATGCATTTCACGTTCAATTCCCTTTACTTTACGTTTAATTCCGTGCATTTCACGGTCAATTTCCTTCATTTTATGGTCAATTCCATGCATTTCACGGTCAATTTTGACGATTCCCCTTCACTTCACGGTCAATTCCATGCATTTCACAGTCAATTTCCTTTACCTCATGGTCAATTCCATTCATTTCACTGTCAATTCCAGTGATTCCCCTTCACTTCATGGTCAATTCCCTTTACTTCACGGTCAATTCCCTTTACTTCACAGTTAATTCAATGCATTTCACGGTCAATTCCCTTCACTTCACGGTCATTTTCATACATTTCACGGTCAATTCCGGCGATTCCCCTTCACTTCACGGTCAATTCCACACATTTCACGATCAATTCCCTTCACTTCACAGTCAATTCCATGCAATTCACTCCATTCACTCCCTTACACTCAAATACACGTCCGAACTCATCTCTGCCATCCCTATGTTTTCACCCATTTTCTTCATTAAATCTCCATAGGGATGGCAGAGATGAGTTCGGACATGTATTTGAGTGTAAGGGAGTGAAATTGATAAAGCACCGACATTTTTTATTTGTGCAAAGCTGCATGGAATTGACTATAAAATGCATGAAATTTACCATGAAATGAAGGGAATTGACTGTGAAATGCATGGAATTGACCTTGAAGTGAAGGGAATTGACCGTGAAATGCATGGAATGACCGTGAAGTGAAGCGAATTGACCGTGAAATGCATTGAATTGACCATGAAGTAAATGGAATTAATTGTGAAATGCATTGAATTGACCATGAAGTAAAGGGAATTGACCGTGAAATGCATGGAATTGACTGTGAAGTGAAGGGGAATCGCCAGAATTGACCGTGAAATGCATGAAATTGACCGTGAAATGAAGGAAACTGACTGTGAAATGCATGGAATTGACCGTGAAGTGAAGGGAATTGATTGTGAAATTGTAACGACCCGAAAATTTCCGTACATTGGGTCGAGTACCACCTCGACCAGAAATCACGTAGGATTAAATACTTTAAAATTTTAACAAAGTTAACTAAGTACTAAACTCGATTAGTCATGAAATCTGATAGGATTGCTTTAAATATGATCTGCAAGACCCAAAAGTTGAATCATTGACGCTTTAGGTTACCCTAAAGTTTAGAACAAACTCATTTCCGTCTGCTCTCGGGAATGAAACGAAACTTCAGTTAGGTCAGATCGCACATCGAGTCGATTAACAGCTAAGGAACTAGGACCGCCCCTTGGGCTTAACAATCATCTCAAAAATCAGCTCCATCCGATGTTCCACGGCCATTCGTTTCGATTCGAAGCGAGGGAGTGTGAAAAACACTATTCCCATGCCAAAATAAATATCTGGAATAGTGATCTGGCATCATTCGTTGACGCGTCAGTATTAAGCAACCTGACCGTCAGAATCAGACCAAATTACACCCTCGGATTGATAAAAATTTCAGGAACATTTACATGTACTTAGAATTTCTGATCGTGGCCCACTGACCGTCGAACTGAAAGTGGTCCGCCACGTGCGATCTGGGAATCCGATCGAGTCAAAAACGTAATCCCATGTAGATCCATAGATGGTGAGCTTAAGTCGACGTTTGGTTCAAGGAGGGTCACCTGAACCTCCCTTTTGGAATTTGGAAAAGTGACGAATATCCTATATTAAGCGGTACCCCTTGAACTCCGAGTCTAATTTCGAATGTTTTTGCTATAAAAGGGCTTAGAACAGCCCCTCTCACACCATACGAATTTTGGAGAAAAACCCTAGAGGGAGAGAGAGAAAAGAGAGAGAAGCTTGGGTTTTGTTGCCGATCTTCCTCCTACTGGTTGATAGTTACATGGCCTACACCCTAGGCTTTTCTAGGCGCTTTCCCGGTATCCATCCCATTTGAAGGTAAGAAACCCTAACCCTAGGTCCGAATTTTGGTAGGATCGTTGTAGGTCGTGTGACAACTAACCGATTCCGCTCTTTAGGCTAGAAATCTCAGTATACGGAAGTTCTTCTACCCTTGTCGATTCGTTGAGTTTCAAAAGGCAAAGGTGAGGACTTTAAGTGTATAAGTTACGGTTTTAACGCTTTCAATGTCGGATAATGGTAGATTCATGATCCGCTTGTAAATGCACATGTACAAAGTGCTTTCGTTTTCTGTTTGATTAACGTTGTAGAAATTGGAATTTCACATACTCTAGTATACGTAGAAATACCGTATACGTAATTTTTTTTGGAAAAACGTTTGACATGTTTATTTAATGTATTATTATATGTTATATGGATAAAATACTAATTTGGTGAAAGGAATTGCTGAAATACATGTTCATGTGTAAATGCTACGTATGTTGAAATTGTATATTCTAGAAATACCGTATATGTATTTTTTCAGAAAAATGTAAGACATGTTTATTTAATGTATGATTATACAATATATGTATAAAATACTAGTTTGGCGAAAGGAATCGCCAAAATACATGTTCCCTTGTAAATGTCAAGTATGTTGAAATTGCATATTCTAGAAATACCGCATATGTGTAAAATTTGGAAATGTAATTGTCATGATTATTTGTTGTATGATTATGATATACGCGGGTAAATTCACCGCTTGGCAAAAGAATAGCCCTAATACGCAATTGCTAACATACGTTATGTCCGTTGGAATCACGCACTCTTAAGTGTTTGGCGTAGATGCTTGTGTGTGTAAATGTTTGAGTGTTAGTGCCTTAGAGAGGTGTTGATATGGGATTCCCGACTCCCTTAGAGACATGTAGGACCCCCCTCCATGCGGTGGTTAGCTATAACCACTCACTTGAAATGTGGATGTAATTGTATCCCTATGTGTATAGTGCTTTACAACATGCTTTACAACATGCCTTACTTCATGCTTTACTTCATGCTTTATAATATGCCTGCTAACATGCTTTACTTCATGCTTAACTTCATGCCTTACAACTGTTTGAGTTTGGGACTATGTCTATAGTCCAAACATCCGGTACCAGACTTGCGGTTGTGGCTGAGATTCATATCGCCATAACGGATGTGTCTGACGAACCCGAGTCGTACTTCGGTTGGCGATAGTGGTTGGCCATACGGAGTGCTTTTGCGCTCCATATCGCTCAACTTATGGTGCGCTCGAGCTAGTCAGGCCCGTCAAGTAAACCAGAGTGTATATGTATGTTCACCATGTTTGGTCGCATTCATGCTTGAACCTAGGGTACCAAACTTAAATGGCGATCCCGTTAACCATGGTACCTCGATCCGCTAAGACGCATGAGCGGGCATGGTGGTATGGGACACCGTGGTCGAAATTTGTCGGCCCACTGGCCGAGGTCATGTGCCTCCCGTAGTGACCATTGCGCAACCAAACTCGTGAGCCGATTATGGTGGTATGAGACACTATAATCGATACTTACGGCGAGAGCCGAAGTACGGTGAGACCGTGCTCGTTTGACGGTGACGAGTCCTCCGTAGTATCTTCGAGTATACTCCGAGTATCCGTGAACGAGTCTTTCACAAGTAACTAGAGTATGAGTTGAGCAAGCACGGTGAGACCGTACTTGAGCCGACGGCTAGTGATTGAGCCAAGTACGGTGAGATATGTACTTGCCGACGGCCAAAGAATTGAGCCGCATACGGTGAGATCAGATCCGTCTTGAAGCCCTTTGCGATGCCTTCACTACGCTTCTCAAACCATAATATCGTATGAGATTAGCTAGGATTGATGACCCTAGAATGGATCATGTTTGGGAATGATACAAGGAGGTACCTTAGTTTCCCAATCTGTGGTTGAAATGGATTAATAAAAACTTGGTAATCATGAGCATCATCGCACCGCATGTGCTTTGTAGATGTGCGCACCGAGGGAGTTAGCATTCGCGAACGTAAGATGATGTCGCTTGAGGGTGGTTTGGCAAGAGCATCAAACATCATGTCATATCATTTTGCACTTAACAAGAGTAATTAGAAATGTTTGATTTGTGCTGCGTTATCATTCGATCGCTTGATTGATTTGATAACATGTTAACCTATGCTTTATTGTTCCACCGAGTTAGCTACTCACTCCCACGTTACGAGACGGTGTTTTGCAACACCCACCGGACTCTGTCGCAGGTGTAGATGGCGCTCCTTTCGGGAGCCGGAGCTCGACCGAGGAGGATCGGGAGGAGTTCTCCTTTATGCAAGACTCGGCGCTATGCTTAATTTACCGCGATCGCGGAATTTACGCTGGGCCTCTTTCGAGGATTGTATTTTGATTTTTGACTTAGAAACAATACGTGTATATTGGTACTCAGTTAGTACTCATACTCGAAGATCACAAAATTTTGATACTTTACATATTTTGAATATAAAATTTGATCTTTCGACTTGCCTTTATACAATTGAACCTGAGTATGAGTTTCTTGTTTTGGTATAATCTCATTCATGTTTATTGCGCTAACTCACACAACATTTAACCATCATTGTGTATGTTGCATAAGTGATGCGTTGGAACTCGGGAGTTGAGTTCATACTCGACCCCCGAATTTCAGGGCGTTACAGAAATGCATGGAATTGACCGTGAAATGCATGAAAATGACCGTGAAATGAAGGGAATTGACTGTGAAATGCATGAAATTGACCGTGAAGTGAAGGGAATTGACCGTGAAATGCATGGAATGACCATGAAGTGAAGGGAATTGACCGTGAAATGCATGAAATGACCGTGAAGTGAAGCGAATTGACCATGAAATACATGGAAATGACCGTGAAGTGAAGCGAATTGACCGTGAAATGCATTGAAATGACCGTGAAGTAAAAGGAATTGACCGTGAAGTAAAGGGAATTGACCGTGAAGTGAAGGGGAATAGCCGGGATTGACCGTGAAATGCATGGAATTGACTGTGAAATGAAGGGAATTGACCATGAAATGCATGGAATTGACCGTGAAGTGAAGGGAATTGATCGTGAAATGCATGGAATGACTGTGAAGTGAAGCGAATTGACCGTGAAATACATGGAAATGACCGTGAAGTGAAGCGAATTGACCATGAAATGCATTGAAATGATCGTGAAATAAAGGGAATTGACCGTGAAATGCATTGAATTGACCGTGAAGTAAGGGGAATTGACCGTGAAATGCTTGGAATTGACTGTGAAGTGAAGGGGAATAGCTGGGATTGACGGTGAAATGCATGGAATTGACCGTGAAATGAAGGGAATTGACCGTGAAATGCATGAAATGACCATGAAGTGAAGCGAATTGATTGTGAAATACATGGAAATGACTGTGAAGTGAAGCGAATTGATTGTGAAATACATGGAAATGACTGTGAAGTGAAGCGAATTGACCGTGAAATGCATTGAAATGACCGTGAAGTAAAGGGAATTGACCGTGAAATGCATTGAATTGACTGTAAAGTAAAGGGAATTGACTGTGAAATGCTTGGAATTGACCGTGAAGTGAGGGGGAATAGCCAAGATTGACAGTGAAATGCATGGAATTGACCGTGAAATGAAGGGAATTGACCGTGAAATGCATGGAATTGACCGTGAAGTGAAGGAAATTGACTGTGAAATGCATGGAATTGACTGTGAAGTGAAGGGGAATTGCCGGGATTGACCGTGAAATGCATGGAATTGATCGCGAAGTAAATGAAATGAATAAAATTGACCGCGAACTAATTGAAATTGACCGCGAAGTGAATGAAATAGATTTTCGACCATCGACCTGATGAAATCATGGAAAATAACTAGGTTGGTTGGCTAAAGTAGCTTCTCCTACCCCAAAATCATATAGGGTACGGCAAGTAACTAATTTTGGTTTAGAAGATATTCTTGTTAAATGAATAAAGAAAGAAATGAAAAAAGAGAGAAAAAAAATTTTATGTGCTTATATATACATATTCATATAAATATGTATTACAGAAAATTGTAGGTAGAATAAAGTTCTCCATGTTAAAAAAAAATAAAAATGAACAGACTTCCATGGACTACAGTTATGGCTACGGTTATAATCTATAGCCATAGGTGAAAATACCTTCGATACATATCGAATACTCTTTGATATGTATCGAAAATTGTAGGATTGTTGAGGTAAACTCGCTGGACAGTTCTGGATCTTTTTCAATCATATCGAAAGACCTTCGATACATATTAAATGACATATCGAAAAAGCATGGGCTACGGTTATAGCTACGGTTATAATCCGTAGCCATAAGAACCTCATAACTATAGGTTCCTAGGTTTTTTTACACCCATCCAATCTATTTATAAGGTCACAAAGACCTAGATGAAGAGGAAAAACAAATTTCATAATGATCCAAAACTTCCGTGACCCCTAAAAGGGTTTCAATGGTAGATGTTCAATCCTCCATTGCCTTTTATAGTGTGGTCGACTTGATAGTTAGATCTTTCTTATTTTTCGTCTCAAGCCTTGATACGAGTTCGCTGTTCACTCCCCAAGTATAGGGTTGTGATGTAGTAATAAACTCGGTAAGACTGAGGTCGAATCCCAAGGGACTGATACTTGTACGTTATCTGAAATCAACTAGAACTAGAACTAGAATGAGATGAAATTCTAAATTGAGTGTAATTTGAGAAATAATGGTGAAATATTTAAACTAAAATTTAAGAAAAATTCAGGAAAAGGGAAACTAGGGATTCAGAGGATCCACTTGTAGAGATCAGGGAGATCTTATGCCTGTATTTTAAATCAGGGAAATTAACTGAACTGCCTTCGATTTAGTTTTCAAGAGATGAAAAGTATATGAATTAGAATGGATTCCATCACCAAACCATGCCCAGGAGACAAAGCAAACAATGTAATTAATCTAATTACCAACCAATTAACGTGTTTATGAAGGTTAGGAAGGGTACCGATCATCCAGACCATGCCCAGGAGACGATGGTGAACAATAGGGCTTCTGTCGTCATAAACATAAAGAGGAAAAGAACATGTTCAAAGCCATTGCAGACCCATTGTAATTTCAGTCACAACAGACCATTAAAGACTGAAAACATTCCTTTAATAAAAAACCCCAAAATCAACATCAATTCAGTCTAAACAAAGGCAAAAACAAAAAGGCCTCCCATCACGCTACAAGCTTCACCTCTTAGCCCTAGCTAAGAGGTTTAGCCTACCATGATTAGGCTATCCTTAATAAAAACAAAGAAATAAAAACAGTAAAAATAAAGACTAAGAAAAACTCTCCCTCGTTTGCTGCTTCACGGTCAGCCCTCCATGTATATCTTTTTTCTCTCTCTATGCTCTTGCTTTTATAGTCGCTGGAGTTACCAAGGAGTAGTTAGAAACTGCCTGCAAAGGCCTCTACGCAGCCTCGTATGCCTAATAGCTTACGCGAAGAGTGCTGGCTATCGGTGGGGCCCACTCCTGAGGTCAGTTGAGAAATCCACGCCGTTCAATGACTTCAGGATAAAATTTCGGTCGAAAAAAGCCTGTTTTGGATCGGTTCTGAAGTGGTCCACTTGATTTTATGAGCTGCCGTCCGCCTTGCGTTTAGACTACCAAAAACAGATCTACGCTGTCCTTTGAAATACTGCCACCTAGGCATGAGTGAGAGGGACCATGTGGAGCTAATGGACGGTCCGGATCGAACCTACGATCAGTGATGGTGGCCCGCTACAGTCATCCGCAGCCTCTGCTGCGAAGCAGAGCTGACGGTCTCCTGTTCTGGTGATCGGTGGATCCCAGGACAATATTTGTATGACAGATCCATGCCGTCCATTGAATTCCCAAGGAAAAACCGGTCAAGAAAGGTAAGTTTGTTTCAAATTTAGCGTGGCCCATTGTAGTATATCCTTTCACCGTCCATCTTTCTTTTAACGGCAATCCACGCTCTTGCGTTTGCATGAGTCAAAAACGACACCTAGGTGAGAGTCAACCCTACCCTAGAGATGCACTGGACGTTTCTGATCATCACAATACATGATGAGTGGGGCCCACAATTCAAAACCGGCAGACGCTGGCCGTTCGCTGTTTGAAACAGAGAAGGAAGACGGGTCAGCGGTTTTGTTGACCGAGCTCGGGTCCGGTGCGGCTGCTGTGCACGTGTGCTGTGTACACCCTCATCATTTGAAGTGGGTCCCACCTCCATGGTTGAGAAATCCGCTCCATCCATCCGCTCCATCATATCATTTTATGGGTTGAATCTAAAATAGAGGCGAATCCAGAGAGAAGGTGGACCCAAAACCAAGAAATTACGGGCTGATCCATCCGTTGGGCCACTTCTGCAGGGATCCGAGGGTTAAGACTTGACGTGTACGGTTCATTTATGGTCCTCAGGCCATGTATGGAGTTTCGAGCAGAACGGATGGTGGAAACCTTCTGATCTTGCATTCTGGACCAATTTCGGGCCATCTGAGCTTCAGTTTCTCGATTTTTCCGGATCTCTGGCGTGTAAATCCGCCGATCTTGGTCTCCTGGGGTCCGTCCCTTGCCTTGGTGTCATCAGAGTGTCAAATCTATGCTTTTAGCGCCTTTTTGCAATCCATGCTCTCAAATACACCCTGCATTACAAACATAGTTAAAATCGGGCGTTAAACAGTATCATGCTTGTAATTCTGAATAATAAATGGGGTCTGATATGCAATATTTGACCCTCAACATTCGCCAAATAGATGGACGGTTTGGATATAGCACATACCTCATAATAGGACCCACAAAAAGTGGTGGGGATTACAACTGAATGTCCTATAGAGAGATGGCTCTACCATATTATGGTTTTTTCCGCTTTACCACATAATCTCTAATATTTTTACGAGAGCATATTGAGAATTTTACAACTGTACGATCCATTTATGGCCCATTTACATTTCTAAGCCCACTTCTTTTTACCTCTCAAGAATAAGCCCCATACGTATGGACGACTTCCCAAAGGTTGAAAATGCCCTGCTTTTCCTTCCGCAAGAGGATCGACTGGTGCTCGAAGACGAGTGCTGACGCTTCTCGAACTCCAAGTTGTACGAACGGTTCAAAAGAGATCAAAGTTACATGGGCCCCACGGTTATATATTTATTATATCCACAACGTTCATCCATATTTCGAGATCATTTCGAAGCATTATATATATATATATATATATATATATATATATATATATATATATATATTATATATATATAAGAATCATATCCAAAGATCAACTGGACCACACGACAAAGAGCAGCAGGAAATTTGATTTTCACCGTTAAAAATTTTGTAGAGCCCACCATAACATTTAGCACCATGACATGGGCCAATCAAAAGCCACCACGTGATCGCAATTGGCATGAAACCTACTGTCAATGTCATTTGTGCATCCTTCGGCAATGCGCATTCCATTATAAATGCAAAGTCAAAAACCCTTATGCTCGCCTTTATGAAAGAAAATCAGCGCATGCCTTGTGGCCCTGTTTATCATGCCCATTAATGAGGCAACATGCTTAACATGCTTATAAGAGATCCACCAAGAGAACAATTCTATCACAAATTTGGCTATGATATTCTCAGTAAGGTCATCTCTCATAATCCTTCCAAAATAGAAGATCTCCCTGGAAAAGTTTGGAGAGGTTATTGCATTAAAAAAGGTTCCAAAGATCTGAAGATCAGATAATTGTCCAAGCGAATCCAACCTAGGTTATGAGAAACAGACATATTAACTCAGTTGGGTCCAGAACTATGCCTTGATCATGATAGGGAGAATGCGAAGGGAGCCCGTAAAAAGGATATGATCCGGCTGATAATGGACTAATATCGTATAGATCTGGGTCACCTAAATGCCCTACTGTATAGTCTAATCCGAAGATTATGGTTCCATTGTCTCACGCCCCAAAAATCGACGCCTAAGTAAGAAGACTCCGATCTCGAGTTCCCGGGTATGAACATATTAAAAATGCATGTGGGTGAGTTCCCACATACCTATGCAGTCCGATTAACGTTAACCTATGATTGACAATCAGAGTAGTTTTAAATCAGAGACATTAAAAGTTAAGTAGAGATAACTAAGCCTATAAATAGATGACTAATATTCAAAATGTACAATTTTAAGAGTGGTGTCCGTCCAAATAGATAATATATAAGCAACAATAAATATTCTACTAAACAACTAATAGAGTCCACCCAACTAAGGACTCCAAATATACAGATCCTCAAAATGTATAAAAAGGAGAGAGTTAAGGCACTCCGCCCAAGCCTACCCCTCCGTCAATTGGAGTATGAGGTGCCATCAATAGGGTCCATTATGTCTCAGCTAATGTGTTGGTCTCGGTGGTACCTGCATTAATAATATTTGTATGATTGGTGTTTTAAAACACCGTCTCATGTGAGAGTGAGTGGCTAACTCAATGGTTCTATTTTATAAATTACATATGTTATCAGCATAATTAAGTATAGACAATAATAACATTACAAAACAAACAATTCATAAGTTAATTATTTAGATGCATGGATGACATGATGATATGCGCAATGGTTGACTCGCAGCACAACCCAAAAATATTTAGCATGATGAATGCCCGAAAATACAACAGTTGTAAACTTTCAACATTAACGCTATTGCTAACGAGGACGTCAACATATGCGCAGTGGTTGGCCCACAACACAATAACAATGTAATGATATGCATATTAGTCAAGTAGTTATTATTTCTGGTTCAAACAGCAAGTTGGTGAAGCTAGGATACCTTCATTCTATCAATTGTCGCTAAACGGATTCAAATTTGGGTTAATCACCCAATAGTCCATACAATTCAATCGAGTTAATATTAGGGCTTGTCACCTAAGGACAATCACAATTATGATAAATGTTCTCACCTAAACCCCAAATGTGGAGAAGGCACACCACCCAAACCATTAATAACATGTTAAGATTGCGACATTCATCGATGCTCAGTGGTCATTACGGAAATGCACGTCACCCAATATTTTATCAACATGGTGAGATCGTCACCCAATGTCTTGCCTATGTGGCAGGCACGTAACCCCGACGTAGACCGACAACTTGGACATGGTGTCCCGTACCATCATGCCCGGCTCACGAGTCTTTGTGGGATCGTAACGTGCTAACGGTTATGAATGAACTTGATTCAATGGTAATAGTGTTATTTTAGATTCTTTTGAATATTATATAATTATCAAACATAAGAATGATCGGGCCATGCATTGGACTGATCCGATCGACAATATGCGACCCTTGGCAAAACCAACATTGGGTGCAAAACATCCCGTATAGCTCCAACTACTGTCGGCCGTCTGTGTTTAATCTCGATCGACCATATAAGTCTGGGATAGCCAATTAAAAATGAGCCATCCACTTATTTAATATTTTACATGGCTCGATTCACATGACTACAAATTAAATTATCAAATACATAAATAAATCGTACAACCACTTAATACAATGGAGTATATCAATTAAAAAAATGTGTAAATCGGCACCAACAAATGAATATCAACAAAATATATTAATAACACTTATTAAATAGTATAAAAAGTCCTAACAACAGGAATTTTATATTGCTTAGGCATTTCATCGAACATGTTGAATACCACAACACGTAACATTAAAGTTACAACAATAAAACAATTCAAGTATAAACAACATATGGATATTATAAATAGCTAAAATAATTATCAAGAGTTGATAAAATGAAATCTAAAAGAATGGTTTGCACCTTAAAAGAAGATTATGCGATCTAATCGCATTAGGGTTAAGGCTTCAGGGAAAACCATCAATTTATATAGAAACATTAAGATATTATGAGATTCATAAAATTGAACATAAGAAAACCTAAATTGAGAAGTCGAATCCAAATCATATGACGGATAGTATCTGTTGCTTACTTGTGACAACAAACAATGATAAACCAAGCAATGTACCAAGTCCGTCGCTAATTGTGTATTGCGACGGACTTGGTCTGTCGTTTATTTATGGTTTGTGTTTCATTTGATGGTTGTAATTACCATATAATCAATGACTAAAAAAAATGACTAGTCCACCTTAATTATAATAGATGTCTACTTATTAA
Source organism: Magnolia changhungtana (assembly GCA_030180095.1). Lineage (NCBI taxonomy): Eukaryota > Viridiplantae > Streptophyta > Magnoliopsida > Magnoliales > Magnoliaceae > Magnolia > Magnolia changhungtana. The sequence goes on from JASAUF010000197.1 coordinate 47,519, forward strand.
TTTGGATTGTCCATGAAATGGAGTCTACTTTTGATTGTTATTATATTGTATTGTTTGATAAAATGATTCTTTTAAACAATAGCACTCAAATAGCATTTTAAGAAAAATAGATAGTGTCATTGAAGGATGTTTATATATTTTTATATAAAATTAGATTTTCAGAACTAAGTTTTCAAATTTGATTTTCGTATAAATCTACTTCAATACTTTTTTTTTTTTTTTTTGGGATGACTACAAAACAATGCCTAAATATATTAATTTCAAATCTATAAAATAATTTTCATTTTGCCTTCTAAAAAGATATAGTTTCTCTCTATAGCAAATTATTTAAGAACTATACATTTTATTAGGACTTGCAATAGGTGGCTTGTGGCTGGTTAAGGCTTGGATTTTGATATGGTCAAGCTGGGCTATCTTGCTTATTGATTTTGCCTTGCCCATGCCTAGTTCATTAATATCACTTATATTATGAAATAAAATTTGTAGTATAAAAAAAAATGGAGTTGAAAAAATAAATTTGAGCATATAAAGTGATTTTAGATCCATGAATAAGGTCCAAGTCCATATGCTTCATCAGTTAAAGTATTTTTCAGGACTAAAAGGTAGTTGAATAGCTAGTGCTTGGTCAAATAGACATAAAACCAAAATTCTCTCTCCAAATGCCATTTTTTAATGGGTGGGGCCCATTAATTGGGCTTGAATGTATTATGTGATTCCAAATTTAATCCATGAGGGGGTCAGATGTTGTCAATGTCATTTCTCTGGTAATATATGCGAGGGGACCCTTGCTATAGAAGTTGGGACTCCTGCTTGGTGTTAAAATAAAACCTTTTGGTTCCCATCCCAAATAGTGAGACATGGATTGCCTGCCTAGGTGGGGTCCACTGTCATTTTTGTGAGAAATCCACTTCATTCATCTGTTTTTTCAGCTCATGTTAGGACATGTGCCCAAAAATGAGGTGGATCTAAAACTCAAGTGGGCAACATGACAGGAAAAAGTGGGAAAGAAATGCCTTCTGTTGAAATCTTCCTTTAAGTCTACCTTGATGTTTACATGCCATTCAGACCGTTCCTAAGGTTATTCTTACCGAGATGTACTGAAAACACAGCTATCATCCTATAAAATTTTAGTGGCCCAAGGAATGTTTCAACGTTGAGTGTTCAATCTCTATTGTTTCTTGTTGTGTGGCCCACTTGAGTTTTAGGTCCATCTTTTTTTGGTCTCTTATTCTAACATGAGTTGATAAAATGGATGGATGGCATGGATCTCTAACAAACATCACGACAGACCCTGGAACTGCTCACTACAGGGTGTCCCAGGCAATCAGCATCCCCAGTGGTGATGGGAAATATCTCATCCATATGAGATACAAAAATCTACTTAATTTTTTGGACCACACTCTAAAATAAACTGATAAATCAGACGAATGGTATGAATAAAAGATAAGTTTGATCGAAATTTTTTATAGTCCAACAAATGTGTCAATGGTCATTCACCACTAATTCTAGTGGTGTGGTTCACCTGAACTTTGGATGTTCTTAATTTTTAGTATCAATTCCTAAAATGAGATGAAAAAACAGATGAACGGTGTGGATATACAATAAATCCATCAAGGTGGGCCTCACACCGTCAGTGTGTTACCCAGGTAACACCTTATCCACTCCCGAATGGAATAAATGTCCTTCAAAGCAACAGCGGAAAATAAATATTTTAATGATAAATTTCAACGGAGAAAAGTAACTACCTAAAGAATAAGATGTATCATACACATGATTTTTGAAATATACCCGTTCAGATGAACGGTCAAGATTGAACGCAACCCAACCACGTGTACTGCAAATAAAATAGCTCCACAACAACTTCATGCCTCCCATCTCCACCCGAGGGGGTCATTTTCGTAGTAAAACTGAAAAGCAGGGGTCCAAAGATTCCGAGGCTGGACTTCCCCGTTGTACTCGGATTGGACGTGGCAACATTACGTGGGCCTCACCGTGGTGCATGTGGTATATCCGTACCGTCCATATGTTTTTTGAAATCATATTAGTTCATGAAATTAAAAATTACATAGATCCAAATGTCAAGTAGACCACATCACAGAAAACAATGGGGATTGAACGTTACAATTGAAAACTTTCAGGGGCCCATATAATTTTTGGTTTAAAATGATATTTTTTCCCTTCATCTAATTCATTGTGACCTTATGAACAGGTTGGATGGAAAAAAACATAATGGTGGGACCTAAAAAGTCTAAGCAGTGAGCGTCATCGTTTCCACTTATTTCTTTGGTGTGGTCCACTTGAGCCCTGTATATATCTAAATTCTTATATCAAGTACTAAAATAATCTTCAAAAATTTATGGACAGTTTGGATATAGTACATCACGATGGGAAATAGAAATTTACCACGTAAACACACCACCTGCTGCTGTGTGCTACGCAACACCATACGAGTCCTTGTTTGTCGTCTCGTAACCAAAAAGCTGATCGAATCAAACACGCATGCAGATCTAGGGGTGCGAGTAGCCAAAACTACTCGCGTCGGGATGCGTGTCTGAGGTTATCAACGGCGCTCATTGATTGGAGAACGACCCTTTTTATCATCCGCGCGGGAGTTCTGTACTCTCAGAGTGACGGACGAATGAACGATCGACACGTCTTCATAAAGTCTCACCACGTGGGCGTCGAGAAAGAAAGAGCTTTGGATTTCTGACACCGATGGCGACTCGCTGGAAGAGATCCAGCCGTATAATCATTATCCAAAAATTATTAGTTTAGATGAATTATGGGGGCGCGGATTGCGTACTACCCGACGAGTACCTAGAGAAAGACGGACGGTCCTTTTAGGGCGTGTGGGGCCCACCGTGATCTATATATTCTATCCCCGCCGTCCATCTATTTTGACAGAGCATAAAGGAGCGGATTGGCTGGTGTACCACACACACCAGCTATATAGCTGGTGTATTGACGTTAGCTAGTTCGGTGGGTTCCATTATGAGGTATGTGTTATATCCAAACTGCCCATCCATTTGGCGAGCTCGTCTTAAGTGTTGAACCTAAAAACAAGACATTTCTAAAGATCAATTGGACCACATTGCAAAAGGCAGTGGGGGATTGAACATCAACAATTGAATTTTTTTGGGTAACAGAAGATTCGGATCAATATGAAATTTGTTTTTCCTCTTTACCCATATTTTTAACCTTGGAAAATAAACATTAGGGTGGGCCTTACGAATTTTTAACGGTGAAAATCATTATCCGCGCTGCTATTTTTGGTGTGGTCCATTTGAGCTTTGGATGTTATTCATATTTGTGTAATGCTCTGGAATGATCTCTAAAACATGGATGAACGGGGTGGATATAATAAATACATCATTATGGGGTATGTAACTTTGATCTCCTTTGAACCGTTCGTACAAGGCGGAGCTCGAGAGCGTCGGCGCTCGTCTTCGCACGACACGTATCTACACCAGCTATATAGCTGTTGTGTGGTACACCAGCCAATCCGCTGCTGCGAGGGACGGTCCTGTTTGGTGTGTGGGGCCCACTGTAATGTATATATTTTATCCACGCCGTTTATCTATTTTGAAAGATCATTTCATGGCATAGGAAGGAGTGGATATTAAACATCATGGTGGGCCATATGAAGTTTTCAACTGTTGGAGTTCAATCTCATTGCTTCTTGTGATGTGGACCATGTGGTCCACTTGAACCTTGGATCTGCCTACCTTCTGGTTTCATGCCTTAAAATGATATGTGAGAATATATGAAGGCCGTCGATAAAATATATACACACGTAGGGCCCACATAGCCTTTGACACCCAATCCGAACCCGAATTACAGATGCCGTGGTATTGTGATCCGCGGACTGCTGAAGCTAATCCGTAGCCCGCAGTTCGTTGCGCACGCGCGGAGGATCTGACGGCTCAACATGTGAAACGGCATCGTGTACGACACCTGTTTTACGTAGTGGGTAAAAGAGCTAAGTTCTGTGGGCCCCTCGTGTTGTTAGTGTGACATCCACTCCGTCCATCGGGTGAATATTCTATTCTTAGCCGTACATTCCAAAAATACATGGAGAACTGTAAAATCACTCCTAAAACCTTCATGATGTTCCTGCCCTAGTCATGGATCAGGCTGGTTTTTATGGAATTTATTCATTCTAGTGAAACGCATCTGATGAATGGGTTAGATGGAATAAAACATCATGGAAGCTCCAGCCACAAATCCATGGTTGGCTCACCTCTCAATTGTTCCCTGTAGCGTGGCCCACCTGAGTTGGAGATTGGGCTGATTTTTTTATTTAGAGCCTAATATCAAGGGACACACATGATGAATGGAATGGATTTCATACACACAGCAAGGTGGACCCATGGAACTCGTGTGTTGTACGATCTCCGTAAAACCGAACCGACGCAGGGGAGGATTGCCGTCCCATGAATAGCTCTAAGACGCGAATTTCCTACGACCCCGGATATGTGGGGCCCACCAAAAAGTCATCCGCCAGCTCGGGTTAAGACATCAGCCCGACGGGTGAGGCAGATCCGCAACTCGGACGGGCCACACCACGAGGAACGGTGAGGATAGAAACGCCAACTACAGAAAACTTCCCACGGTGTTTTTATGTCATTCAAGTGAAAAGGCCGGGCCAGGGTAGGTCTCCGCCCGGATTTTGAACTGTTTCGGGCGGGCTGGTGGGCGGGGCTTATTCAAAATCAGAGGTGGGCAGGATCCAACCCGACTACACCGAACTGGTCGGATCCGATCCGACCCGAACCGGAAGCTAGGGTCGGGTTGGATTGAGTAGACCCACTCAGATCTGACATCAAACCGAGTCGATTTTGTGTCATATATCAACTCGATCTGATCCGGATAGGAATCGGGTAGTATAAAGTTAAAATTTACTTTCTTTTTTAAACTTTTATCCTTCTTCTACCTGAACCCTATTCCTACCCGCAGCCCGAGTTGACTTCCTCTCCTTCCCTCATTCTTTCTCTCCTCTTTTCTCTCTTTCTTGACTCAGCCCAATCCGAATCAACAAGAGAGACTCAACTCGATCCGACTCAGTTTCCCTAACTGAGTCGGACTCGGATCGAGTCAGCCCTTATGGACTCGGTCCGAATCGGATCGAGTTTGGGTCAGTTACTTGCAAAAACCGGATCAACTCGATGCACACCAAAATCCTGAATTTTTCGTTCGGAGCCCAGCCCATTTACACCGCTGACATCTGCTTGATCCAAAAACTTGTGTGCGCCCCAAAGAAGGCCCCATTGGTGGGGCCGCCCAATCCCAGCCGTTTGTGGGGCCTACATGAAGGATCTGGACCTTTAAATACGTGAGGCCCGTTAAAAGCTGGGAACAGAGGACTCTAGGATTTGGTAGTACGCACTTAGGATCTCTTATAGAGAAAAGGAATATATACGGATAAACTACAAACAAAGGAATTACACATGAACGCTTAGCCAGGGTTGGTTTGAAGAATCCCCTGTAACCGGACGTGATGTAGTTTGATTGGTGACCCCAACCCTAGCAAGCTGGCTGGTGTCGAAAAGCTATGTGGGTACCACCATGATATATGTATTTTTCTCCACAGTCCATCTATTTTTTCAGTTCATTTTTGGGCTCATGTCCTAAAATGAGCCAAATCCAAAACTCAAGTGGACCACACCACCAGAAACAGTATGAATTGAATGCTTGCAGTTAAAAACTTATTGGGGCCCACCGAATGCTTGCAGTTAAAAACTTATTGGGGCCCACCGCAATGCTTATTTGCCATCCAACCTCTTGATGAAGGGAAAACATAAATATCAGTTTGATCCAAAACCTCTATAGCCCCAAGAAGTTTTGACTAGTAGGGGTTCAATCCCCACTATTTCATGTGATGTGCTCCACTTGAGCTTCAGATCTGCCTCACTATTGGGCTCATGCCCTGACATGAGCTGGAAAATTGGATGGATAGCAGGAAAAACACGTACCTCATGGTAGGCCTTACAGAGATTTGACACCAGCTAGCTGGCTGGTATTGGGGTCAGCAGCCACGCGGCCTCCCTGTAACCCCAAGCTCTGTGGGGACCACTGCAAATTTTTTTTTTTTGTTCATATAAATATCCACTCCATCCATCCATTTCACTAGCCCATTTTAGGACATGAGCCCAAAATGAACAAGATCCAAAATTCAAGTGGGCCACAACATACTTGGGGCTGGAAGTGCCCACCATTGTAGCCTTCCTAGCCCCACAGTGATTGTTTATATGCCATCCAATCCATTAATAAGGTGACACCCACCTAGATGAAGGAAGAACACAAATGTCAGCCTGATCCACAATTTTTGTGGTCCCAAGAAGGTTCCAATGCCTATTGTTTTTTTTTTTGTTGTGGCTCACTTCCATATATTTGGGTCATGTCCTAAAATGAGCTGGTGAAACAGAGCTTCGGGTCACAGGGAAATCCAGGCAAGCCACATCCATCCCTGCACAGTATACACATGTTTTTAGTTATGAAAGTGGATCCAATGGTTCAATAATCCAGACAATTTGTGGTGGATGGACCATTACCAAAACTTTTCTTGATATATAAATGGTCAAGAGAATATACAAAAAACCATCCATATTCAACTGAAAATGGTCCTAATATTGGAGGTTGATATCTTTTCGAGTTGTCAATCCACAGAGGGACTCAACTAACCAGCAGTCTGGTTTACAGAACCATGAGCCTCAAGTATTAGAATTGAAAAACCATGTACTCCCCTGCAAAGTTGAGATGAACTTCTCCATCTCAAATTCATTTTCTACATGGACTACCATTTCTCAGTCAGAATGTGTTCATGGGCCAACATACATAGAATTTAGATGGAGAAAGCTGGTGGCAGCCACTTATCACGACGGTCCGTTTCAGGGTTAACTCATTTGAAGACCTTTGAACACGAAAAGCAAAATGTTTATGCAGCTGACTGATCTTTTACGGGAGCATCCTTTTCTTCTGGCAAAAATGGAATTGGTTTAGTTGGGGCAGGTAGGCGGCCGATGCTATCCACCTTATCCCGCTGCTTCGGCGGTGGCCTAGCTGGCTTTGGCAGTAGCCGCCCCTTCTTCTCAAACCACTCAGGCTTGAGCAATGCACGGAAGCCCAACTTGTTGTAGTAAACTCTCCTAACGGAACCGCCAGCAGCTTCAACAGCCTCCTTCGCTCTAACTGTTACTCTAGATACCTGAACCAAATCCATAAGTCAGTTTCTCCATAGCGACCGCTTCATTGGATTCTCGTAGGGGGAAGCTGTTATATGAAGATTACCTCGAGATGAATTGGCCACTTGATATGTTCAGCACCACGGCCCATTAATCTTACACCATCTTTAATCTGCTTCCCTATGGCACTTGTATCCTATGGTCACAAGATAAAATAAAAAATGAAAACAAGGAAAGAGAAAAAGTTCCCAACTAAAGTGGACAACATAAGCAGTTGAGGATACTACTAAAACGGAGGTACCTTGAGAGTTTTCATAGTTATCAGTTCTGATGAATCAATCTTGCCTGCATTTATGAGCTTTGCAATCTTTCCTAGCCCCACTGGCTGTTAATAAAGACAATGAAAAGATTGATAAGAAACAGCTATTCCATTTCAAGGGCCTAAAATCAACTAAGTTTCATGTTGTAAATAGGAAGCCAAAACATCCATACCTCACAGGAGAGCAGATTCAAAATTGTATCAAGGGCCCATTTGGATTGAAGAAAAAGAAAAGAAAAATGTAATGATCATCCAATGATGAATTCCCATGGACTCCACGAGCACAACTAAAACATGGATTCCCATGGATTCCATTTTTGGGTGTCTTGTGGAGATCTCATGTTACTCTCAAAAATTTCACCTCGTATCTTGTGTGAGAATTTGGCTATGGAAAAAGGCTAATGATTGCTATTTCCAATTTCATTATTTCCTTTGCTATCTAAAAAAGTGCAAGGTCAAATCAGTGAAAAACACTCTTCTTGTCTTTTCGAACAATCCAAGGCCCTAAGAGCACTAGTGAAACAAACAAACAAACAACAACAACAACAAAGAAAGAAAGAAAGAAAGAAATAACAACAACAACAAAGAAAGAAACAAACAACAACAGTAATAATGTGGCATGCTTCAAAACAAGAGATGGAGCAACCAACATCAGTATTAGCACATGGGTGTAGGCGACCTTCCCAGACCATGACAACAGGAAAGAAGTTGATTATAGCCTATCCTTGTGAATTTTTTAAAGTGAAATTCTAGAAAGGGTGCCCCACAACTCAATCATTCTAGCAAAAGTTTTACTTTTTTATTTTTCCTTGAATGATAGTGAAATTTTATTAAAAGAAGAAGAGATACAAAGGAAACAACCCAAGACAACTGTAACACGAGAGGGAAATGTGAGGGATCATCACTCCAGCAAACCAAACCACAACTAGATCCCTAAACATTAACACTGGGCTCTCCGAAAACCTCCCAATTCATCTCTGCTATGACTAGCAAGAGCTCTAATACCTATAGCCCAAGCAATCACCCACCGTTGACCACAACCCCACAAGAAGAGCTAATCTCTACAAGGATTTTCTCCCGACACCTAAGTGCCTCCCATTCCATGCTTCAAGAAAAGCACAATCAGTCTCGTGATAACCCAGGCCGAACCAAAAGGATTGTAAAACCCCCAGAAAACCTTTGACATAAAAGGGGCAAGAACAAGCAATCCACCAACACCACATTCTGGTAGAGGATATACATATTAGTAATATTCATCTTTACATTAAGACCTTGTCCTTGCTAAAGTGCCACCCGAAAGCTATTCCGGGGGGGACCTTCCTTCCACTGTCTCCCCACTAAGTGAAACAGAGAACGATTTCACCAAAAAGTCTCCCAATCTTTCAAAGCATTGCTTTCACTTGCAATTTCACATATGGGAAACAAAAGCATACTGAGAGTGCTGTAAGACTTGGGAATTATTCAGTGGCACCACAACCACCTGACCTTGAAAGACAAAATAACCATGCCAGACCAAAATATTTCCAGAAACCACCCTATACAGCAGGGAAGAAACTTGGTGCAACTCAGTCACCACTCTATGCATCCTCCCAAAATCACATTCTTGAGCCATCCCAAAAGCAGCACACTCTAAAGAAATAGCTTTTCCACACTAGACACTGTTTTCTACAGGCCCGACGCTCTGTAAAGAGGCATGACCTTAGTAAACCAAACCCCTTCCGTCACCCTGTATTTACTCCATATCACTTGCTTCCGTAAACCTCAACCCTTGACCCCAGATCCTTTTTTGTTTTGATGGTAACAGTAATTATATATATATATATATATATATATATATATATATATATATATATATATATGTATGTATGTATGTATGTATATATGTATGTATGTATATTCAAGAAATAGAGAGGCGTGGAAGGCAACACTACAGATTCAAAGCATGGAGGATCAAATGATAAGAAATCAACCTCCCCCCAGAGCGCCTAGAGCGAAAATCTCACAGAATCCACCATCAACAAATAACTTAAGATCCATAGCCTACTCAACTACCATTTCCTTTGCTCTTTAAAAGACCTCTTCCAATGATTCCGACCCATTGTTAAAAGGTCCTGTTGTAATGTTCCTTTTAAATTGACCAAAGACCTGAAAGTAATGCCAACCTCCAAAGAATCTGCTTTTTGTTGCCTGATCCTAAGACTGGAAAAGCATAGCTATTAACTTTGGCACAACCAAGCCACCTCAAAGAAGGCCAAAAGCTGCCTCCAGGGATCTATTGTGAAGGAGCAATGAATAATCAATTAATATACGATCTTGGCACTTCTCAAGCATATGATAAATCGCATTGATGATTATCGTTCTCTTACTCAAATGGTTGACAGTAAGGACTGTTTTTAGCAACAAATCATCAACCAAATGCCAGAACCCTATGCAGACCCGCGAATGACCACAATTCTTGTCGTTGGAGTCTTCACACTAGGCCCTGACCCTAATCTGAGGACATTGTACAACAATTGAAGGAAAAACTTCCAAGATTGATTCAAAGTCTATCCCAGAAAAGGAGGGTGAGGGAAGGAAAGGAGACAATCTTCCTTCCATTGTTTCCACCACTAAAGGGAACATAGAAGACTTACCCTGAAAAGTTTCCAATCTCTCAAAGCACCACTTCCACTCGTCGCTTTCACCTATGGAAGGTGAGAACCTCCAAAGATGCACCATAAGACTTGGGAATTCTTCAGCCTCATCTTCTATTTAGTTTTTTCGAGACGACGACATGACAATCACCTGACCTTCGACATAACAACTTTGAGTGACCTTCACAGGAACCACCCTATGCAACATATCATAGCTAGGTGCAACTGTATACACACCACACATCCTCTCAAAATGGTGTTCTCGAGCTACACCAGATACAGAAGGCTACCTCTTCACAGGCATTTTCACACTACAATTTCCATAGGTCCGACAACCTGTAAAGAGACATGAACTTTGTAAACCACCCCCTTACCTCACCCAATGTTTTAAATATCGTTATCACGTAAAGTATCGCATCATTGGGATATAGATAAATATTGGTCATCGCATGGGATATATCGGTTGTATCACGTAATGTATCGTTGTTGTCGGAAAACATGGGAACATTGGGAAATTGGTCGAATTATTCAATGAAACTTCAGGGATTGTTGAAAAAGACATCAATACACACTTAGAAATCAAAACATTACAAAAAAAAAAAAGTGCACATAATAAGGGTATCCTTTGTATGGGGTCCTAATATATGTGTTTTCCAATGGAACTAATGCAAGTATATTCAAAGTCTATTCATATAATTTATAAACGTAAGAAGACATGTATAGAAACACAAGCAATACATTCAAAAGCAAAAGAAGAATCACTAGATCAAGTTACATAGGTGTTTAATTTTGTATTTCCACTGTTTCCCAATATTTACACCAAACCAAATAGACACCCTAATTTTAAGCCTCTAAACTTAACCTCTAAGCCTACAATTTAGCGTTTCCTCCATCTCTAGTTTGGCCTAAGTCTAACCAACACAACATCATACTCAAGAGCCTAGACCAAATACAAAGCTTTGCACATTTAAGCTAAATGTACAACATGCATTGATGTGTGTTTAAGTGTATCAAAGTGTGTCTCATTGCAGTCTAAGTACATAGAACTTCGATAAACTTAGATGAACTTACAAAATTTACTTAAATGCACGATGCACTCAAATGAACAAGCTTAACGTGAAAAGCTTTGTGGATGTATCAATCTAACCACAACCATTCTCACTCTTACGAAAATGCCCTTGTATGTCTTTAACGATGTTGATGTATCATCCTCAAACCCCTTTTCTCAAAATCACCCATCACATAACTTCCCCAAGAACTCCTTATGCTTACTGCAAATTTATAAAGCTGAGTATAGATTCTACCTCTTATCTCTATATTTTAAAATCAATTATCTAAGTTGAGAAATTCTTAATCTCCTTGGCATGAAGCTAAACTATATTCGATATACTTTTATCTATTGTATTAATCTTGTACCAACACCGTCTTTCATAGCTTCACAGTGTAACACGTAAGTTTGATCCTCTGATAGTTTGTGAAACTTCATGCATCTCTTTGTTCTTGTAAATAGGTATCACGATACTTCTCCACATGTCTAGCATTTTATTTGCCTACAAGATTTTATTGAAAAAGTAGTTAACCAAACTATTTTCAATTTCACCGAGTTTCTCACACATATCTAAAGTAATAATGCCTATCTCCAAAGCTTATCCTCCTCTTGTTAGTGGCAACTTGAATATATTTAAACCAAACAAAAAGAGAGACGCAACCAAGACAAGAGGGGAAAAAAAAACGAAGGGGAGAGGATGGAGAGAAAGCATCTTGCGACCCAACTCATAAAAATCAAGAATGGCTCCCAAACCAAAAGGTTCAAAATGTCCCCTCTTTACAGCTCTTGGAAAGGGACATAACCAATAACCAAGAAACCGTTTGGCCTCTCACTAAATGGATAACCGAAGCTGTGTTAGAAACCAATATTGAATCTCCTATTGGTAGCCAAATTATTAGGCTACCAATGTTCGGGATCTGATTAATTTTGATTTTAGTTTTTTAGGCTGCTACTGCTAGGGTGCTTCTGCTATCTCAACAGTTTCGCCTTTCTTTTCTCTTTTGTTTTTTTTTTTCCTTTTCTGTTTCTTTTCTTTGTTTCCACTTTTCTTTTTAATGAATTTTTCTGTTTGTTGCCTTAAAAAAAAAGTTCTTTCCATATAGACCAAATAACTGCCGACAAGGGGAGCTACCACAACTATCTCTTTCTTCTACCCAAACTTCCCGATTCCAAGCTTGAAAGAAGGCTCAGAGGGAGTTCAACATGGACCACCACAACCAAACAAAGCTAGAACAAATGACTGGATTCTAACAATGTATTCATAATGAATGAACAAGTTATCCATGGATTCTGCATCCTAAATACATATGATACATGCATTTGTAATCACAATCCCCTTCTGCATAGGTGATTGATCATTAATACTTTGTAAATTAGCCACTAACGACTAAATGCAACCACTACAGGTGCCATCAGGAAATGCCAAATAGAGGCGGTCTGGGGCCTTAGATCCACCACCACACTTCCGTAGAGAGACCAATGTAAAGACAACCAAGAACCTTCCTAGAGAATCAAACCTCCATTGCCATGCATCTAAAGCTTGAAAAGACAGGGACATCCATCGAATAAGATGATCCAACATCATAAAATCTACCATCTCCTCATCTAAAAGGGGTCCTTCATAAGTGAAGAGACCAAACCGCTGAAGCACCCACATGACTACAATAGGGATTGATGGTCACATCCTTGTCGACGGAGATACCAAAATGCCTAGGGAATACAAGATAAAGCAGTCTATCTACATAGGAAAAGCCCACAGGAGATCATGGATAACATTAGTCACAACCTTTTAAATACTGATGATTTGTAGAAAAGGAGACCAATATAAATCAACCACTTCCTGAACCACATATTTCCTAGAAATAGCTTGCTTCCAAACTGCCTTCCTCTATCCCAAGTCTCCAAAGGCACTTTCCTAATAGAGCACAATTCGTTGTTTGTAAATCATTTAACCCATGCCTCTTCCAACACACAGCCAGCTTGTGCCATTCTACCAAATTAAACTTCTTATCTTCCATGTTGTGCCATAGGAGAAACCTGTGCAATGATGAGCTACCATTACTGACTCACCTGTTAGCCTTACTAGAAGAGATATGTATTCCTACTATTTCCGAGAAATGGGAATGATTGAGAACACAGAATGCGTATAAGATGGGGTATTTTTAGTGAGGATGTTTTTTTGATGTATTAAGAGAGGATCCCAACATTGGTTCTTTTGCTATTGTTTGTATCTAGTTCGTAATAGTTCCTTTTAAAATGAATGCATTCTGTTGGACAATGGCTCTTAAGGAAATCCTCACTCTAGATCTTTTGAATAATATAGGCTATTCCCTCCCTAACTGTTGTGTGTTATGCATAAATAAAAAAGAATTGATTAATGGCTTCCAACCCATGGCTCAGTCGAAGATAGCGTGTGTTTCAACATTGAGGTCATGGGTTTGAGTGTCCATGTTACCTTTGGGGAAAAAAGAAGAAGAGAAGAATTGGTGAATAAATTTTTACTCACTATGAGTTTGCTTGAGCAGTTTGGTCAGCAATGTTGCATCTTTTAAGATATGACAAGTCATGCTCAAGGTGGCGGAGAATTTTACTGCTTGTTGGAGCGATGACAACGTAGTTCCCATCTCCGTGATCCTTCAGAAAATGGTGTTACAAGTGGTCTTGTGGTTAGAACACAACCATCAAATCTTTCATGGAAAGCATCTAATTTCAGATTTGATCATAGTGGAAAGGAAATGTTGTGGAATTCCCTTTTGCTTTCCAATCAAATTGGTTGGAAGTCTCCCAACTAGGACTGGATGACCATAAGGCTACAGCTAGGTGGGAGGACAGAGGGTTGGGGTCACGCTGAGTTTCGACAGGAGTTCTTCAGGCAACCTCAGTCTGCAAGTATTGATGTTTGCTTCAAGAACCATACTGGGACGTGCCTTTTGGAATTCTTGCCGAAGCAGCGGCATTGCTCAGGATGCCAAATTTCCCCTAAGCAAGATCTTTGTCTTGTTATAATTGAAGGGATTCATCTAATGGGTGTCAGGGCAAGATATGGTCTTCATGCAAGCGAAGAACGAATCTTTTGGAAGAATTTCACGACATTTGTACAAACCGTACCAGTGCATTCTCCAACACCCATAGAGAGGGAAGTTCTGGGTGCACAAATTGGCAAAACGGGTGTATTTAGAAATGCTCTTCTAATTCCAAAAGAATCCCAAATTCTAGAAATGCAATTGTGATTTCGGAGAGAATCCCAAATTCTAAAAAGTAGATTGGTGAGTCTATGTCAAGTACAATGGTCATTGTATTTGCGTGTTTAGGTGCTATTGTGCTAGTCTGTCGCTCTTGTTGTATGTTTTGTTGTCTTTATTAATATTCTGATTCCATTCATTCGAAAAAGAAAATCTAGTTCCACCTTCGTGCTATTTTTATTGGACTTGGACTTGCATGTTATTTGCACCTTCGTACTATTTTGATTGGCTAGGACTTGCATGCTATTTCTGCCCTCACTATCAAGCTCCTGCTCCAATCTATATGTGGTGACGGTGATAAGAGATGCTGATGAAAACCATGTAAAACCTAGTGTTTAAGAGCATGGAACACATTTGATTTAGAAGATCAGATATGGAAAAAGGAGTTGTCAAGATACTTTTCAGTTACACCTTTTCCTACTAAGCTCACTAAATCTGAAGTGGGTGAAGAAGTCACAAATACCAAGTTTGTTTGGTCCTATGCAGCTCCGCCCAAAGTTGTAGCTTTTTGTTGGCTCGCAGGGGGAGAGAGGGTTTTAGCTATGGATACTCATTAGAAAAGGGGGATGATTCTTCCTAATGTTTGCTTGTTATGTGGGCTCATTCAGATTCAGTCAATCACTTATTTAACCATTGCCCATTTGCATCCAAGGTGTGGTATGGTGTCCTTTCCACATTCAATGTCTGTTGGGTTATGCCACATTCTATAGGCAATTTGCTAATGGCTTGGCATGCATATCTATGGATTTGAAAGATTCATGGCGACTTTCCTTCTTGGCAGATCTCTGGACGATTTGATAGGAAAGAAATGGAAGGTGTTTCCATAATATTAGCCACAGCGTTGAGTGGGTTGTAGGGAGAGTTTATGGCTTTTGTCCAGGAGTGGAGCTGATGTATTTTGGGTTGTAAGGGCTTGTTGTTTCTTTGTTTTTGGGAGAGTTGGTTGTCTATTTTGTGCTTTTGTACTCTTTGTCACCAGTTGGTGCTTTCTCAATAAAATCTCTATAACTTCTCAAAAAAAAAAAAAAAAATCCGATAATGACAATGGTGATTATAATAATAATAACTGACAAAAAGCCACTTACTGATCTACAGGCTTCAGTTTCAATAGGGGTTGCAGCTTTCTGCACATTCTTTCATTTCATTGAAGGGGATGCTAGTGACCTGACCACTCTGTGTGTTACATTGAATCAGTCCATGTATGCCCAACATGTGATTTTTGCCATGATTGATTTGTCATTCATGCATATAAGATGGTCCCTTACCTGATTGAATAAAACAACAATAATTCTTTACCTTGCATGTAGAAATTGGGAACCCGTGACTTTGATTGAAACTCCTTAAAAATACCTAATCTATCTCATGCTCTTCATCAAATAGGCAAATAGTTCATTTAGCAATGCTACAGAACCCTTCATCGCAACTACGGGCTCTCAAATTTGAATGCAATCCCATCACATTTATACTCTTATAATGTATGCATTGATCAACACAAACGCATCCACCACCATAGAGATGGCACGCCTGTACATCAATCTAAACAGATTGAAATGTGGCTCCAGTCAGGATGTTCATAATCGAATGAAATGTAACAGAAGATTCTTATCATTCAGTTCTGCCCGGTGATTTTGGACCTCGGACCTTTTTTTCTCTACAAAGACCAGTAGATGGTCACCTATCAGGCTGTTAGGATTTGAGAAATCAGTGTTTTTTCTAGGACCATCCCCACCCATTGCAGGACCCATGATTTGGAATGTCACCTATACAGTGGATAAGTACATGAGCACAATCCACTCTATTCTACGGTCTCAAATTTTGCAAGTTCAAAACTATGATCTGGAAGATGGCTCTTTTAGCTATTTGGTGGTCAGTCTGGCTAGAGAGGAATGATAGATGTTTCAACGATTCTTCTTTGTCAGCTTCTGCTGTCAGGTCCAGGGCTAAAAGATTTATAATTGATTGGGCAGTGAATGTAAAAGGGCTGTATGGTTTTGATTTTTGTTTTCTAGGGGTCTAGTGGCTGTCTGCTATCTCAGCAGTTTTAGCCCCCCTTTTTTTTTCTGCTTGTTTTTTTTTTTTTTTCTCCTTCTTCTTTATAAAATCTTCGTTGCCTTTAAAAAAAAACAATCCACTCTCTCTCTCTCTCTCTCTCTCTCTCTGTTTTTTTTGGAAAGGTTACTATATTCTGCTATATAATCACATTATTACATTAAAAAAAAAAAAAAAAAACATCAGTAGCAGTGTTATTTTAAATATTTGTCTTGCTAAAAAAAAAAAGGATCCATCACAACGAGCAAGAAAATTCATTTCATCTTCAATAAAAAGAAAAGTCCAATAAGAGAAAAGAAGGAAAAACCTGGAAGGTGAGGGAGAAGGGGTTCTTGAAGCCTCTCTTAGGGAGGCGACGACGAAGAGGGGTCTGACCTCCCTCGAATCCGAACTTGAAGGTCCCTCTCGCCTTCTGACCCTTGTGACCTCTCCCTGCCGTCTTCCCTTTCCCCGAACCGATCCCTCTCCCTTTCCTCCTCTTCTTCTGCCTCGCCCCTTTGTTGTCCCGAAGATCATTCAACCGCAGCAATGCGACGCTACTCGATCCCGTCATCATACCCCTGCTGATGCTGCTGCAAACCCTCATTCCATCTGGCTTCCACCAAAGCCGTTGGATTGTGGCTGGAAGGGTTGGCGGGTGTGTGATTAAGCTGCTAAGGATTGTAGCAGGAGGCTTGCAGGATGATAGAGAGGAATGGCGGACGGATGTAGCTGCAAGAGACGATAATCTCCTCCTCCACATTGCTCACGATCTGTTTGTTATTCTGTCTTGTGCACTTTTCAAATGATTTTGGAGGAAATGAGCTGCTGCCTCTGCAACTTAATTTTCAGGAGGGAAGTTTACAAATTATTGCCTCATTAATACGATATTTACGACAGGATACCTTTTTCGATAATATTTTCAATAAGCTACCAATTAATTTAATTAATTATCATCCTAGCATCTTCTGTTACATTTCCTAAAATAAGTTAGGGTTAGCCGCGTGAGCAAGGGTTGGCATCTTGGGTAGCCCCAACAGTTATGTTTATGTAAAATTTGCTTCGCCATGCATCACTCTATTTAGGCTTAGGGACGGGTAAGGAAGACCCTGGTTAGAGTACAGGACCCTCCAATGCTCAAGTTAGAAAGGAATATGGGTCTAGTTGGGTATTGAGAGTTTTGGGCCAGAGATTGTGTGTAACTCTCACCCTTGGGGGTGTTCTTATTTATAGGTGGGGAGATGCGGTTGCGTAGAGGGTGTTCGTCTTTTGGCGGAGACAGATCATAGTAGGATTCCGAGTTTATACACGATGGATTCTCCTAGATCTTCGGCTAAGGTATCGAGGAGAACCGTGTCGGAGTTGGTACCCACTAGGGGTGCACATTGAACGGGTAGAACCGTGGAACTGGACTAGAACGACCAAACAGTCCGGTTTGGTCCGGTTCTAGAGTGCATCGGTTCCAGTTCCAGTTCCAAAAATCAAAGAACCGTGTCGGAGTTGGTTCCCCCGATCCTCGGCGTAGGTCACGGCCGACTAGGCGGAGGTTAGGTTGGGTCAGAGGGCGGGCGTCGGCGAACAAATCCTACTGTCCTGTGGTAAGTAGCTCGGCCCATTGCTGAGGTCGAGTGAAGTTTATAGAAGGGAACTTGAGCTCTCCCCCCTATAGGCAGGCCGATGTTGGCCTTCTTCTGAAGTGCTGATCTGGCCGTGTTGATGGTAGGCCCGTCCATTTTTCCACAACAATAAAGTTTTAATAAAGTTTATTTTCAATCCAACCCGTATAGAAAAATCAGATTGATCTAAAATTTTTGTGGCCCTGAAAATGTTTTGAATTGTTATTCATCACTGTTTCTATTGGTTACGGTCCAATTGTGATTCGGATCTTATTATGATTTGGGAAAAAAATAGATGGACAAAAAATACATCAAGGTGGGCCCCACACAGTTAGGGGCCCAACGTCATGTACATGTGAAATCCATTCAGACTATTAGATGTATTCTAACGTTAGGCCCCAGGATAAAATAAAATATAAGTTGGATGGTGATTCAGGTGGGCCACAACAAAGTAAATAGTTGGGATAGAGATGTCCACCCTTGATTTTGATGGGGTCCAACATAATGATTATATAAAACTACTTCAACCGTTAGTTTCCAAACTAAAATTTAGGCATAGGGACAACCAATTTTTGAGTTTGGCTTTGGGTCAACTAATTTTAGCCCATTCAATTTTCTGTCTTACCTGATTCTGGAGAAGATGGAGCTGTTGCTGTTTCATCTAAAATTTCAAAGTGTAGGGTGGTTTTTAGTTCTGTTCAAGGAGACTGCAAACGTATAGCACTAACAGGCCTAAGGTGGCACTGAGACGTGAAGCCCACCTGAGTTTCCGCTAGGCTTGGACCAACTAGCTAGGCCGTGTGTTGGGCTTGAGCCTTATATGGATGGCCCAATCAACATTCGGGTCGAGCTTGGGCTCAACTCCTTTAGCCTGACCTGACCTTTGTTTGTTTGTTTGTTTGTTTGTTTTTATTTATTTATTTATTTATTTAAATTTTAATGAAAGAACTTATTAATTAAAAAGGAGAACTATACAACTAGGAGAGTCATACATTTGAGCGGACACATAACACCAAAAAAGATATGATGTAAAGTGGGTCGCAAATTGTTCCACGACCAAGATGGATTAGAAAAGGCTCGATTGGTGACAGAAGTGATTCAGACCGTCAGACCTTAAATCGGGCTTATCTCACAATCCAGAATGAGTTAATCAACGTACCATATATGATTTTGGGGTAGGATGAGCTACTTTAGCCAACCAACCCACTATGACAGGTTGCCTATACCGAATTTTCGAGATTTCATCATATTGATGGTTGAATTCTATGTTTATTTCCGTTTTTTTTTTTTTTTTTTAGTAAGTTTTAGTTTGATTATAACTCTTCATCCATTGGGCTTTAGGAGTTGTGTCCAACATGAAAAG
The DNA here is from genome assembly GCA_030180095.1 of Magnolia changhungtana. Lineage (NCBI taxonomy): Eukaryota > Viridiplantae > Streptophyta > Magnoliopsida > Magnoliales > Magnoliaceae > Magnolia > Magnolia changhungtana. The sequence continues at coordinate 66,949 of JASAUF010000197.1, forward strand.
TGTTTAGAAAAATTACGAGAATAACGTGGTTATGCCACATAGGACACTTAGTATAAATAGAAATTTACTATTTATAATAAGTTATGAATTTTAAGGAGTTTTAGTTATAGTTTAATTATTAAACTTCTTACATGTCTTGATATTCCTATTTAAAGGGTTGTAGACTCGTTTATCAATGATAAACAAGTTTCTTTCATATATTTAAAAATTATTTCTATTTCTTTTCCTTGTGATTGAAGTCTCGTGGAGTCAGAGATTCTCAGTTAGTAGTTATCCTTGAGGAAGATGGTGATTGACCTCATCATGTTCATCCCTGCGTCAAGATCATGGCACACCTATCATTGATGCACCTAGGGAGGGATGTGATGAGGTCGATAACTGTCTTTCTTAAGGAATAACTACTCCGAATCCATGGAGCTCCTTTGGCTCCTCACAGAGCTTCCTCGAATCCACGAGGGATAAAAATATAAATAAATCTTAATAAACTCAAAATAAATTGATTAATGATAAAAAAAATTAAATTATAATCCTTTAAATAATGAGCTCAAATCTAGGATGGAGTTTTAGACTCAAACTCCCTAAAAACTTGACTTAACTATACATAATACCATTCCTATTAGACTTCATGGTTTTCGGCCAAAAAATAGTAAGTGCCCAATTTAGCTTAACCACTTTGTTCTCTTAACTTTTCTAAGCCCTTTTCATGTTCGGCACAACTCCTATAACTCAAAGGATCAAAACTTATACAAGAACTAAAACTTTCTACTAATAGTAAAAATGAAAATAAAATAGACTTTTGACCGTTGATATGATGGAATCTAGCAAATCTGGCATGGGCAACCTAGTCTTGGCAGGTTGTTGGCTAAAGTAGCTTCTCCTATCCAAAATAATATAAGATATGTCAAAAAACTTATCCTGATTTACGAGATACGATTGTTTTAAGGTAATGATGGTCCAGATCATTTCCGCCACCAATCGGGCATTTGATGGGTTTTTTTGACCCATCTTCAATCGGCCGTGAGCCCTGCTCGACTGGTCAAAGGCTGGTGGTCGACTAGTCGAAGGTTCGAGTCGTGATATGACTCAAAGTCCAGCGAGTTTTTTTTGCTGTTTTTTTACTGTAGCTACGACTGGTCGAAGGGGTCTTACGACCAGTCGAAGACTCGGCTAGATTAGTCGAAGGTTATGCAGTTTGTTCCGCGATTTTGCGTGAAACTGCGAATTTGAGTCCTTTCGCAATTGGGATGCGAAAGGGAAGTTTCCTAAACTATAAAAAGAGTTACCTAGGGTTTTCTAGGTAAGAACAAGAGGGTTTCCTAAAGATTTACAAGGGATTTTGCTAAAGGGTTTAGGGCTATCAAAAGGTGAGAGAGAGAGAGAGAGAGGAAGCTTATAGAAGGGGTTCTGCTCGTGGAGGTTATCTACTGTGTAATCTATATCTCAGCGCTTCTATGTTCTCGTAATTAGTTAGATCTCTCCGTTTTCTCTATTTCTCTTATTGTTTATCCACTCCTGCGTGAGTGAAGAAGGTTGTAACGTTCTACTTCATAGTGGATTGTTGATCTGGATGAGGTCCCGTGGTTTTTACCTCTTTGAGGGTTTTTTACGTAAAAATCTCTTGTGTGGTGTGTGATTGATGCATTGATTATTTTCATTGCTTTATTATCCATAATTTTGGTTTGTTCTGGAGGGCTAGATCCTAAGGTTTTGTGCAAGGCCCCTAACAATCGGGCCTTCTCTGGTCCATCTTTGCCATGCAATTTTCTGCGACACGCTATATATTTTAACACATACCCCACAACCAACTCTAAAGAAACGTTACTTGGGACTAAACCCCTCTCTATGGTTGCCCATAACTACTTCGTCAGGAAAAGGGTCCAACGGATAGAAGACGGGAAGTTGCATACAGCCTGGTAAGTCCTGCTAATATGAGATTTGTTATCCAATCGAGCCAAATTATCTGCTACTCCATTTGCCTCTCTGTAGACAAAAATAGCCCAACATGACTTGATATACGCACTTGTTATATCTTCCAAATATGTCATTCTAATCCCAACTTAGGCTACCCTTCCATACTATATATATATATATTCTACCATATTATCACGTTATTATATTTATATATATAAAAAAAAACAATAGTAGCAGGATCAATGTTCTTTCATACATTTGTCTTGCTAAAGAGGAGGATGTATCATAACAAGCAAGAAAAAAAAAAAATCAATTTCATCTTCAATAAAAGGAAAAGCCCAATAAGAAAAAAGAGGAGAACGGAAGAAAAAACTAGGGGAGAAGGGGCTCTTGAAGCCTCTCTTGCGGAGAGGGGTCTGAATTCCGTCGAATCTGAACTTGAAATTCCCTCTCTCTTTTGACCCTTGTGACCTCTCCTGTCGTCTTTCCTTTCCTATATCCAATCACTCTCTCCTTCATTTTCTTCATTCAGATGATTCTAGAGGAGATGGAGCTGCTGCTCCTGCATCTCAATATTCAAAATCCAGGGATGCCACAAGAATTTGATTTTCACAATTATATTTCACCATTTGAAATTTCGTTGTATAAAATTTAGAAGTTGTGTTTTAGTTTTGAATAATATTAGAAAAGGTATGTCAGCAACTTATGGTGTATATTCATAAGAAATATTTATTTGTCATTCAACTTATTCATAAGGTTACACAAACTTGCACAAGGAAAAACATAAATATCAACTTGATCTATGTCAGGCTTTAAATCCCCACTGCTTCGTATGGTGTGGTACACTTTTTTTATTTTTTTTGTTAGCTTGTCAGTACACCCACTCTCTCGTTCACACTTCACCATTAGCCACCCCCTCTAGGGAATCGATTGCAAGACCTTAGTGTTGAAAGGAGGTATCTTTCAATCAGTCTGCCACTTGAGCTATGCATCCGGTTGTTTGGTGGTGTGGCACACTTGAGACTACAATCTGCCTCAGTTTTTAACTCATGCTCTCAAATGAAAAGGCAAAATATGTAAAGGTCAGGGAAAAATATATAGATTAATGTGGTCCCCACAAAGCCCCTAACATGACTATCCATCTCTAGCCTGGTCCGATGGGGTAGCACCCAATCCACGCCCTTGATAAGTACTCAACGATAGTATTTAAATCCCCACTGCTTCATGTGGTGTGGTCTACTTGAGACTTGGATCTGCCTCATTTTTTTACTCATGCACTCAAATGATACCTCAAAATATATGAATGACATAGTTAAATATATAGATCAATGGCCCCACATAGCCCCAAACATGACCGTTTATCTCTAGCTTGGTCGTTGTGGAGTAGCACCCAATCCACGCCCTTTTATCTTTTGGCTCGTGCCTTAAAATGAGCTGGTAAAACAGATGGACTGGTGGGGCCTACCTAGCTTCCGGGTTTGTAGGGCGCGGATTAGATACTGACAAGTTCAGTAGCCATTTGGCTACTGAAGTGACGTCACCAAGCTTTGTGGACCCCACCATGATGCATATGTTGTATCCATACCATCTAATCATTTGTAGAGATCGTTTTATGGCATGAGAAAAAGAATGAGATAGATCTAAAGTTCAAGTAGACCACCTATGAAAACCGTGGGATCAGTCACACTCACCGTTGAAACATTTATAGGGCCCACCATGATGTATTTTTTAGATCCAACCTATTCATAAGTTAACATAGAGATAGATGAAGTGCAAACAAAAATGTAAGCTTGATCGGAAACTTCTGTGGCCCCTGAGAAGTTTTGAACGGTGGATGTCACTGTCCCCACTGTTTTCTATGCTGGGGTCCACTTGAACTTTAGATCGATCTCATTATTTTTCTCATGCCATAAAACCATCTCTCCAAATGGATGGACGGTATGGATACAACACATGCATCATGGTGGGGTCCACAGATCTTGGTGACGTCACTTCAGTAGCGATTTGGCTACTGACCTTGTGAGTATCTAATCCGCGGCTGGGTTCGTAGGCAGCCTGCCTCCCCTGTGAAGGGTGCGCTGGCGTTTCCATGCGCGTGTGGTTGGTTGTCTCTTTTGCGTGGGAATCATGAAAGGATGACTCTTTGGGAGATGATACAGTGGATTCTGGAACATTTTAGATGATTCTCTTGACGGTACACGTGGCAATGTAACAAATGAATCAAAACCGTACATCTAGTAATGATCATGTTGCATGGTCTCTTTTCTAAAAACTATCTATAATTTACTATTCTATCTGATTTAATTAGCTTATCTGCAAGAAAGGTGATTGTAAAATGGTTGTTTACAGCCACTGATCAAATGGATATAATAATCTGATGAATGATTTATTTATTTATTTATTTATTTTTTTAAATTTTAATCTTCTACCATATGCACCTTTTCTTTTTTCAGACGGAGGGACCCTCCTCTATTTGATGTCAGTGCTGACGCATAGGAAACCACTTTCCTTGGTATGATGCGTGGCGATGCCTCTTGGCTTACTATGGATTTTCAATTTTGATAATGGGGTCCATAGGTTGGTGATCAAGACCACTGGTGCGTTCGATCCAACCGTCGATCGAATAGATATAGATCGTCCAATTGTGATAGATTTTAGAGCTTATAAACTTGATTTCACGGTGTAAGCCGGCCTCTTGGTTACGTTGATATCTTCACGACGAGGCCCACCTTTTTGGCCGAGCGGATAGAGGAAAAGAAAGCAATGCATGTACCATGATTGAACATTTCCATTGGACTGAAGGGTAATTAAATAGGTATGCCAGCCTCTTTTGACTTATATATATATATATATATATATATATATATATATATATATATATATATATATATGGGAAAAGGTACTATGCGCTCGAGTGTAAAGCTGTGTGGGCCCCACCGTAATGCCGTTCGAAGATCCACAATGTCCACCAGATGCACGAGCCCAGGGTGGGCCCACATGGCCCAAAATCAGCCGTCCACATAACTCAGGTGGGCCATATCATCGGAAAATATAAGTATACATGCAAAAACATGTAAAAGCACTTGGTGGGCCCCACCTGAGTTGTGGATACCACCTGAAACTTGGTCTAGATTACATCCAAGTGGGACACACATGATGGACGGTGTTGATCATCAAAACACGTCTCGAAAGGTCCCCACAAATGGTTTTGAATGTTTCAATGGTGCACGACCCCTCTCAACTTCTGTACGTGGTGTGGCCCACAAAAGTCACAGATTGACTTGATTTTCAGCCGTGTGGGCCCCCTCTAGAATGTTGCATCTGACTGAGGGGGTAGATTTTCGAACGGCATCACGGCGGGGCCCACATCAGCTCGACCTCACGGACGACCGCTTTACGCTCGAGTGCATAGTACCTTTTCCATATATATATATATATATATATATATATATATATATATATATAGAGAGAGAGAGAGAGAGAGAGAGAGAGAGAGAGAGAGAGAGAGAGAGAGAGTCCTGGTCTCCTGCGAACTGTACTGCATGAGACTTCGTGCGCACTAAGGCCGGCTTACTTAGACAGTAGGTTGAGGGTGGACCCCACTGTGATTCGTTTGAGATATCCATTCAAACCATTATCTGCCTTGTTAAAATTCATGCACAGTAATGAAAATTTTATACGTACGTACTATTGACGTGACCACACCACATGAAAATATAGTTATTGAACGCCCACCATTAAAAGAATTTTAAGCGTTACAAAAGTTTTAGAATAAGCTGATATTTGTGTTTCCCTACATCCAAGTCTGTATGACATAATCAACAAGTTGGATATCAAATAAACGTTATAGTGGACCCTAGGAAGTTTTTAATGGTTGACGTTGAATCACCATTGTTTCTGTGGTGTGGTCCACCTTAGATTGGATCTAACTCATTTTTTGAGCTCATGTCATAAAATGAGCTAGCAAAGTGGATAGTCGTAGATAAAACACATGGATCATTGTGTGGGCCACAAGCTAGCACAACCAATAATAAGGTCCGTATTGGCGAATTGGATTGCCTAATGAGTTACTTAGTACACTCTTACTTTGCTGAGTAAACTCATTTGGGACCACCTTGAATGTATGTGGTCTATCCATGCCGTCCATCCATTTTTTTCATATAATGTAAGGGGTTGAGCCCAAAATTGAAGTATATCCAAAGATCAGGTGGATCATACCACAGGAAACGGTGGGGATAATGATTTCCACTGTTGAAACCTTTCTAGATCCCACGGTGATGTTTATTTGTCATCCAACCTGATAGTAAGATCTTAAAGACATTGACGAAGGGGGAAAAACAATTATAAGCTTGATCCAAAACTTATGTGGCCCTCTACAATTTTTAATGGTAGACGTTCACATGCATAATGGAATCCACGTCTTGCTAGTCTTGCCATCCTATGCCAATAGAATGTGTGGGGGATGCCCACCTCGATGTGTATGTGAAATCCACTCCAGCCATGAGGTGGGTGATAAAAAATTATCAGTAGGGATCAAACATCAACATGATCCCTAATTTAGGTAGGGCACATTAATGGAAATAGTGTGAGAGGATGCTTACCATCCAAATCAATTCACTTGTTGTAGCCCACATAAATTATATATGTGTCTAATTTTTTTATAACCATGGATGAATATTCATGAGACAGATAATAGTTGGAATGCATCACGGTGGGGCCTTTTAAAAATTCAACGGTAAGTATTCCCTTCTCCCACATTTTCCTTTATTGTGGCCCACCTAAATCATGAGTCTAATTGGGTTTTGAATTATGTGGCTAAATTTTCATCACAAACCTTGTGGTCATAGTGGATTTCACGAAATTATTGTGTTGGGCCTACCCCTAGCCTACAAGCTAGCCTCGATGTGTATGAGATCTCTTACAGCTTACGTGAATGCCTTAGTGTACACGAAATCTCGTGCGGTACTATTCGTAGGAGACCACTGCTCTCTCTCTCTCTCTATATATATATATGTGTGTGTGTGTGTGTGTGTGTATATATATATATATATATATATATATATATATAAAATTTTACTCCAGTGGTAGACTCTCAGGAGTTTCAATACTTGGTTGAGGGTTCGAGTACCCATAGGTGGTGAAAATCCACTATGGTGGTGCGTGTGCGTGTGTAATATATATATATATATATATATCATTGGAACACATGCGCACACACTCAAGCACACGTGTGTGGGATGGAAGTGTGAAAATGGTTGTTTCCTTGCGACCTTATGTGAACCGTCACAAGATAATGCGAGAAAGTGTAAGATGGCTTGGGTTTTATACGTCGTTAGAAACCATCGGATCAATGAATCCAAAACTGTCAACCATATTAAGAATGATTAGTGACCTTAATAGCCAAGATGGTCTGAAAATGGATGGGCCTTGATAATCCAACGATCTGAAACGTTAAAAAATTAGTGCAAACAGTCATAAATGTTTCACAAACGTTCTGAATCATTGATGACAACCTAACAATAGTCCATACCTTAGTATATAAACTGGACCATTCAGGTACAGAATCATCCAAGTCCAATAAATTCAATCAGAATATGATCTGATCTCTCCAAATATTTTCATTTTAAGAAATTGTCGAGTAGCTCAAACATTGTTTGAGTTACTGAGTTCGATCACTCATCAAATTTGTTAGATGACAAATACGTTAACCGAGTTACCTTGCAGACCCCTCACTAGTTCGAGTTTCTCGGACTCGAATTCGGCGGTGACCCCTCGTGCAGACGTCGGTGTTGGAAAAGCTATGTGTGCCCCCACCATGATGTATTTGTTTTATCCCCACCTTTCATCCATTTTGCCAACTCATTTTAAGGCATGATCCCAAAAATGAGGCAGATCCAAATCTCAGGTGGACCACACTACATGGCATATGGTGATTGAATGGCTATCGTTAAAAATGTTATGGGGGCTCCAAAATATACATTCTTTTTCATTTAAGTGATACTATTTTATTGTTTGACAATGGCTATGCTTGATTTGGCTTAATTGGGTGTGTGAGAAATTCATAATATACTCTTTATGTGATTGAGAAAAGAAAAGAGAGTGGAAGGATATTAAAAAAAAAAAAAGAAAAAAAGAATAAAAAAGAAGAGAGTGATCCACTTCATTTCAATCCCATCCATTGATCAAGGTTTTAGTAGTTGTCTACTGTATCTGTTATGACTGGCAGAAAAACAACATGCATGTTGAGCTAGCAGATGTTCTAATTGAGTGTCCCACTTGATGAGTGAATCGGCTAATTAATTCCATGCCAAGTGATTTTAGCAGTGGCAAGGTAAAATTCCCACATACACCTACCTCCATAGCTCAAGTGGCAGAGTAAGTGAAAGATACCTCGTTTTCACACTGAGGTCTTGGTATCGATCCCTAGCGGGGGTGGCTAACAGTGAAGTGTGAACTGACAAGCTAACAAAGAGAGAAAAAAAGGTAAAATTTCCGCATGGCACGGTTAGATCCATGATTGTGGGGCCCATTGTAATGTATGCGTCTTATATCTACACCGTCTTTCCATTTCTCCAGCTCTATTTTGCACATGAATACAAAAATGAAGCAGATCCCGGAGGCTGATTTTCTATGAAGAATCCAAAAATGAAGAAGATCTAAGAGGATGATTGCCTGTGAATGGCTGGGAAGTTAGGTGGTGCTCACTGCGATGCTTGTGATAAATTCACACCATCCGCCCCCTTATCCCGTTCATTTAAGGACATACGTCTTGCTTATTTTTTAGGAACCGGATTGTTGGGTGTACCACAAACCATCAATCTTGCTGGTGTCATCAAGTTCTGTGGGTTCTATCATGAGGTATGTATTATATCCCAACTGTCCTTTCATTTGATGAGCTCGTCCTAAGTTTTGAATTTAAAAATAAGACAGATCCAAATATCAAGTGGACCACACTGCAAAAAGTTGTGAGTAATTGAACGTCTACCATTGAAACCCTTTCAGGGTCACGAAAGTTTTGAATTAATATGATATTAATTAATTTGCTTTTCCTCTTCATCTAGGTCTGTGTGACCTAATGAACAGATTGGATGGAAAATAATCGCTATGGTGGGGCCTACCTATATTTTAATGGTGAGAATCATTGTCCCACTGCTATTTCTTGTGAGGTCCACTTAAGCATTGGATATGAATCATTTTTGGTATCATGCTCTAGAATGATCTCATTGGATGAACGGTTTGAATATAATAAATACATCATTTTAGAGGCCTCGTAACTTTAATCTCCTTTAAACAGGTACAATTTAGAGATCCATGATCGGCAGCGCTTATCTTCGAACGATCATAACCACACCAGGCAGATCGCTGATGTGCGGTACCCCAGCCAATCTGCTTCCTACTTTTTATTCCATGATTAATGGATGTGGATTGCGTCCTACCCCGTCCGGACAGTAATCCGTCCGGGCAGGGATCTGTGGGGCCCACCGTGATGTAAGTGTGTTATCCATGCTGTTCATTGGTTTTCTCGTATCATTTTAAGATACAAAAAATGATGCAGGTCCAGGGCTTAAGTGGACCACAAAGGGGGGTTGAATGTACATCATTAAAAACTTCTTGGGAGTTGTAGAAGCTTTATATCAAGCTGATATTTGTGTGTTTCAGTTCATCCACGTCTGCATGGCCTTATTAATAGGTTGGATGGTAAAATAGCATCACGGTGGCCCTTAGAAAGGTTTCAACGGTGGGTATCATTATCTGTGCAACTTTCTTTGATGTGGTCCACTATAGCTTTATATCTACTTCAATTTTTGTCTCGTACCTTAGAAGAATATGAGAAAATTGATTAACAGCGTGAATAAAACACTTACATCACGATGGGCCCCACAGAGACCTGCCCGGACGGATTACCGTCTGGGCAGGGGTAGGACGCAATTAGGGGTGCACATTTAACTGGTAGAACCGTGGAACCAGACCGGAACCGTTGGATCGGTCCGGTTCTGGACAGCACCGGTTCCGGTTCTGGTTCCAAAATTTCAAGAACCGTTCTATACGGTTTGGTTTCGGTTTAGGGGTAGGTAGAACCGACCCGAACCGTGGAACCGTGGTCCCCACCTCTTCTTACACGTTAGTCATTACTACGAAGAGGCTGAGCGGAGTAGATCTCCGAGAATGCCATCAGAAGTGGGCCCCACTTATTTTTTTTCAAAATATCCAAACCATGCAAATACGTCTACGTGCATGGATTGGGTTTTGACAGTGGGATCCCTTTTCACGATCTGAACCGTCCATCATGTAGGGTGCTCAAAAACATCCCAAGGGACGTTCCCCTTTTCAACAGAAAGCGAGAAAAGATGGGGGTATCTGCCTGTTCATATTTGGGAAACCCAGAACCGTGGAACCGATCCGGAACCGAACCGGTTTTGACGGTCCGGTTCTAGTGTGCTAACGGTTCGGTTCCGGTTCCGAAAATCCTAGAACCGTTAAGAATGGTTCGGTTCCGGTTTTACCCCAGAACCGGACCAAACCGACCCGTGTGCACCCCTAGACGCAATCTGCGTCCATGATGGAAGCAGGCTGGTGTACCACACACCGGCTATATAGCTGCAGTATGTACGTGTCGTGCGGAGACGAGCACTGACGCGGAAACGGATTGGCTACTCACCCTGCCACCGGCCAATGGCTGGTAGTCGATGCTTTGTGGGATCCACCATGATGTATATGTTTCATCCATGCCGTCCATCTATCTTTCTAGATCATTTCATAGTATTATAAAAAAAATGAAATATATACCAATCTCATGTGGACTACATTACCAGAAACAGAGTTGAATGAACACTGACCATTAAAACTTTTTTGGGAGCCATAAAAATATTGGATCAAGCTGATCTTTGTTTTTTCCCTTAATCTGGGTCTTTATGACCCAATCAACAGATTGGATGTCAAATAAACAGTACAGTGGGCCTTAGGAGGATTTAAATGATGGATATCCAATCACTATTCTTTTCCTGTGGTGGGGTCCATCTGAGATTTATATCCCTCTAATTTTTGGCATAAAGCCTTAAAATAATCTAAAAAAATGGATGAACGGAATGGATGGAATACATACATTATGGTGGGCCCAAAGAGCACCAACCACCAGCTACGAGGATGATGTCAGCTAATCCGTTTCCCACTGACGCTACTCGACCTCCGAGTTGTACGAACAGCTCAAAGGAGATCAAAGTTACATGGGCCTCACAGTTATGTATTTATTATATCTACAATCGTTCATCTATTTTTATATATTATTTTAAAGCATTATCCAAAAATCATATTCAAAGATCATGTGGACCACACCACAAATAGCCGCTGAGATAATGATTTTTACCGTTAAAAAGCTCGTAGGCCCACTATAACGTTTACTTTCCATCCAATCAGTCTATAAGTTCACAGAGACCTGAATGAAGAGAAAGAACAAATTTTATATTGATCCAAAACTTCTGTGACCCTAAAAAAGGTTTCAATGGTAGATGTTCAATCCCCCACTGCTTTTTGTAGTGTGGTACACTTGATAGTTATATCTGTCTCACTTTTTGTCTCAACCCTTGAGACTAGCTCGCCAAATGTATAGACGGTTTGGATATAACACATACCTCGTGAACAAACCCACGTAACTTGCTGACGTCATATAGCTAGTGTGAGGTACACCCGCCAATCCGCTTCCCTTTATTTTCTCTTTCTTTATCATTGGCTTTCGTTTTCCAATTCCAGCTCATTTTGCCTCCTACTGGGCCCACATGCTGAGTGACACTGAATTATTGGTCCGTAACCATACTTTAAAGAGGATTTTAATTTTCGATTTTTTACAATTGAATGCTATTTCGTGGGTAGTTTATTTCCATTGTTATAAACTCATCTACAAAAAGTGCCGTTAAAAATCATCAGATCATCTACGCACTCTATAATAATCTGCAACCGTAGCAAAATAAGCATTCTTTTTGGAAGGACAGAGCAAATCTACTTGTGGGGCTCATCTTGATGTTTTAGCAACATCTAATCCATCCTTTATTGATGCCCCAAGCTAAACTTTTTTGCTTTTGAAACTTAGGTTGGTCCAAAACTCCAATGGGCCATATATATCTTGTAAAATCATGCCTAAATCCTCTAAAATCACATTTTGTGGCCCATCTGATTTTTGGAATGGCCTGATTTTTTTAATTATTCATTTATCATGAATGGATGCATTCTCCCAATAGATTAGATGGAATATGCAAAACACAGTAGGCCCCAAATACAATTTGAAAGACTTTTAGAGGTTATTTGGATTGTAAGTAAATTAAAATAAGCTATTAATGCCTCAAATTGCTTATCTTGATTTTTACTTATTAAGCTAAAGTAATTAAGAAATATTATGTACAAAGGTTGCTTATAATTAATCTTAAATCAAACTTACTTATCTCAAATAAGTTACTTATCTAAGCGAGCCTTTCACGGTACACATCACATCCCTATCACTCCATGTGGTGAGGCCGAGGAAGGAAATAGGGCCAATTTGTTCGTACGTTTCTTAGTTAAGATATGTCCACACGCAAGAAGTCCTATGTGAATTTCTTGTATAATGATTTGTTTCCTTCCATCGTATCATTTTTGTGGATCATCCAAGTTGTTCAAAAGATAGGATGTACCATAAATGTCTTGTAGCGAAACAATTGGACCTATATGCTCATTAGGTGGGCCACGACCACAAAATGAGAATAAGTAGACTATCTATCCTGGTTTTGGTGATCCTTATTTTGAGGCCCATTTTTTTATGACAGGAAATGACTCGTCAGAGGGAAAGAAAGAGAGGCATGTGTTGTGTGTATGCATTTCCATTTGATTGGAAGACAGCTAGACAAATTTCGCAGCCTTTGCTGACTAATGCTTTTTCTTTTGCTTTTGTTCTGTCACGGGTACAAACACTTTTGAAGTTTAATCTACAATTTAGCGTGTTAGGGCCACTACTAGACCCCTAAAAGCCTGTTTGGGGAGTGGATTTGGAACGCCCTATATTTGAAATCCTCCTATTGTATTTGGCACCCTAGATTCATAGTCTTCAGTAATCCAAAAGTAGTTGTATATAATATGTTTACAAGAGTTTGAATTTAATTACTAAATCAACTTTAATATCTCTAATAAGTGTATGTATGTAATGTTTGACACAATAGTTGTAATAAGCCCTATGAAATATATACTTTGCTTGAAAATGATGAAATTTCATGTCTTTGATGGGCCATAAGCACAAGATCACATCTGAGTGACTAACAAACAATTTTTAATTGTTGATTTTCACGGACAATGTTTGGAGGGTGCATATCATCGTATTAAAGTAATTATAGTAATGCAATTGATAATCTAATTGTTTTGGGATATCATTAGTGGGTCATGTGCCTAATAAATTAGTAGTCTAGTGACACACATGTTACACATGTAACTCTTTAAGGATTTTAGATGTAATCCAGGCTTTCACCGTGGATGGGGATTTTAGAGCTTATATGCTTGATTTCATGGTGTAAGCCACTCTCTTGGTTACGTTGATCTTTATGATGAGGCTCACCTTTTTGGCGGAGTGGATGGAGGAAAAGCAAGCAATGCATGTACCATGTTTGAACATTTCCATTGGACTGAAGGGTAATTAAATAGGTATGCCAGCCTCTTTTGACTTATATATGTGTATATATATAGCATTGACACACATGCGCGCACACTCAAGCACATGTGTGGGATGAGCAGTGTGGCTGTAATGACGCTAAATGTCGCACTTCGAATTTCACATATGGATATCGTGTTGTAAATTGGTTGTTCCCTTGCGACTTTATGCGAACTGTCGCAAGACAGTGCGAGAAAGTATAAGATGACCTGGGTTTTATAGGCTATTAGAAATGGTTGGATCAATGAATCCAAAACTGTTAATCATTTAAAGAACGATTAGTGGCCTTAATAGCCAAAACGGTCTGAAAATGGATAGGCCTTGATGATCCAACGATTTGAAACATTCAGAAATTAGTGCAGGCAGTCATAAACGTTTCACAAACATTGTGAATCATTGATGACCACCTACCAATGATCCACACCTCAAATAGTATATAAATTGGACCATTCAGGTACAGAATCATCCAAGTCCAACAAATTCAATCAGAATATGATCTGATCTCTTCAAATATTTTCATTTTAAGAAATTGTTAAGTAGCTCGAACATTGTTTGAGTTACTGAGTTCGATCACTCATCAAATTTGTTAGATGACCAGATATGTTAACCGAGTTACCTTGCAGACCCCTCATCAGTTCGAGTTTCTTGGACTCGAATTCAGCAGTGACCCCTTGTGCAGATGTCGGTGCTGGAAATTAAAGCTGTGTGTGCCCCCACCATGATGTATTTGTTTTATCCCCACCTTTCATCCATTTTGCCAACTCATTTTAAGGCATGATCCCAAAAATGAGGCATATCCAAATCCCAGGTGGACCACACTACATGGCATATGGTGATTGAAAGGCTATCATTAAAAATGTTCTGGGGACTACAAAATATACATTCTTATTCATTTAAGTGATACTATTTTATTGTTTGACAATGGCTATGCTTGATTTAGCTTAATTGGGTGTGTGAGAAACTCATAATACACTCTTTTTGTGATTGAGAAAAGAAAAGAGAGTGGAAGGAAAAAAGGAAAAAAGAAAAAAGAAAAAAGAGTAATCTGCTTCATTTCAATCTCATCCATTGATCAAGGTTTTAGTTGCTGTCTACATTATCTGTCATGACCGGCAGAAAAACAACATGCATGTTGAGCTAGATGTTCCAATTGAGTGTCCCACTTGATGAGTGAATCGGCTAATTAATTCCATGCCAAGTGATTTTAGCAGTGGCAAGGTAAAATTCCGACATGGCATGGTTAGATCCCTGACTGTGGGGCCCACTGTAATGTATGGGTCTTATATCCACACTGTTCATCTGTTTCTCCAGCTCTGTTTTACACCTGAATACAAAAATGAAGCAGATCCTGGCGGCTGATTTTCCGTGAAGAATCCAAAAATGAAGAATATCTAGGAGGATGATTGCCAGTGAATGGCTGCATAGTTAGGTGGTGCTCACTGCGATGCGGTGCTTGTGATAAATTCACACTATCCGTACATTTTTCCGATCCATGTAAGGACATAGATCTGTCTTATTTTTTAGGAAGCGGATTGACGGGTGTACCACACACAGCCAATCTTGCTGGTGTCACCAAGTTCTGTAGGTCCCATCATGAGGTATGTATTATATCCTCGCCATCCTTTCATTTGACGAGCTCGTCCTAAGTTTTGAATTTAAAAATAAGAGAAATCCAAAGATCAAGTGGACCACACTGCAAAAAGTTGTGGGTGATTGAGCATCTACCATTGAAACCCTTTTAGGGGTCACGGAAGTTTTGAATTAATATGATATTTAATTTTCCTCTTCATCCATGTCTGTGTGACCTTATGAACAGATTGGATGGAAAATAAACACTATGGTGGGCCCTACGTATATTTTAATGGTGAGAATTATTGTCCCACTGCTATTTTTTGTGTGGTCC
Organism: Magnolia changhungtana; assembly: GCA_030180095.1. NCBI lineage: Eukaryota > Viridiplantae > Streptophyta > Magnoliopsida > Magnoliales > Magnoliaceae > Magnolia > Magnolia changhungtana. The sequence continues at coordinate 82,428 of JASAUF010000197.1, forward strand.
ACTTAAGCATTGGATATGAATCATTTTTGGTATCATGCACTAAAATGATTTCATTGGACGAGCGGTTTGGATATAATAAATACATCATTTTAGAGGCCTCCTAACTTTAATCTCGATTAAAAAGTTACAATTTAGAGAGGGATGATCGACAGCGCTCGTCTTCGCACGATCGTAACCACACTGCCAATCGCTGATGTGTGGTACACCAGCCAACCTGCTTCCTACTTTTTATGCATGATTAATGGCGCCACCAAACTTCAGCCAAAGGCAAAGGAGCTTTCTGTGAAAGGCTTCGGCAGGCAATCAACGTCGGAGATCCATTCCTCGAGCTGTCCTTTTTCCTTTTCTTCTTTCTTTGTTTTTTCTATTTTATTTTTTGTCCTTTTCGTTTGTTTCCTGGATGCCTGTTTGCTTTTTTGCTTGGACGCGGAACGGATTGGCTGGTGTACCACACACCAGCTATATATCTGCTGTATGTACGTGTCGTGCCAAGGGACGCTCCTCGACCTCTGAGTTGTACGGTTCAATGGAGATCAAAGTTACGTGGGCCTCACAGTGATATATTCATTATATCTACATCGTTCATCTATTTTTAGAGCATTAATATTCAAAAAATAATCATATTCAACGATCATGTGGACCACACCACAAATAGTAGCTAAGATAATATTTTTCACCGTTAAAAAATTCATAGGGCCCATTATAACATTTACTTTCCATTCAATCTGTTCATAAGGTCACAAAGACCTGAATGAAGAGGAAAAACGAATGTCATATTGATCTAAAACTTCTGTGACCCCTAAAAAAGTTTTAATGGTAGACGTTCAATCCCCCACTGCTTTTTGCAGTGTAGTCCACTTGATAGTTACATTTGTCTTATTTTTAGTCTCAACCCTTTAAACGAGCTCGCCAAATGTATGGACAGTTTGGATATAACACATACCTCATGATCAGACCTATAAAACTTGATGACGTACATCGTATAATTGGTGTGAGGGAGAGCGGATTGGATACTATCAAATAGACTTGGAGTCGCCATTAGCCACTTAACTCAAAATCCCGCAATCGGCTAGAAGCTGCAGAATATGTAAAGCCAGAGAATTCGAGGACTCTCTTGCTTTCAGTTGACTCCTAATCTGCGACCTGAGATTTTGAGTAAGGGACATCGGTTACAAAGAGGGAATGTGTCAGGCACCCTCTCTACTCACAGATGTACGGTCTCCACTTCGTGTGGTAAGCTGATCTTAGGGGATAAAATGATAGGATATGAAGTATTAAAAATGGACTGGGCAGACTCAAATCTCTGATATGGCAAGGTCCGGAATTCCAACAAGCTGCAGAGCATACGTTCAAAGAATGCCTAGAAGAGAGAGGGGGTTAAGAGTAGATGTGATGATGCTATAATGTTATGTAAGAGGATTATGCTACCATGAGTTTCTGATGTGACAGGATTTAGAGTTTTGGCAAGTTACAGAGCATACGTTCAATGACAATCTAGAGAAGCAGGGGGGGTTGAGAAGGGAAGTAATGATGAGATTGATAAAATATGAATGATAGTGATGATTGCATGATCTTTGATTTTTACTTGAAATGGCTTGGATGTTTGGGTGCACCATGGTTAAGAATGATTGGCCTGAGTAGAACTGAGAGGCTAAATGATGGCTGAAGGGGGCTAAAAAGATGGGACCTTACCTCTCATTCTCACTCTCTCACTCTCTCTCTCTCTCTCTCTCTCTCTCTCTCTCTCTCTCTCTTACTCCCTTTTCTTGGTGGGTTGGTAGTTGTTGGTATTGGGTTGTTGTTGAAATGAGGAGAGGAGTGTGGTATTTACAGCCTTTTGTGATGGTCTTTGGTAATTCTAAAGACTTTGGAGGGTGAATGATGATGTGACAGCTTGTGATTGGTTGAGGAGAGGGTAATGCCACATGGCACTTCCTTATAGGTTCATAGGCTTGGTAGGATGGTAAATAGAGTGAATTTCAGGGTCAAATTTGTGAAAGAGTTGACTTACATGGATGACCCAATCAACATTCGAGTCGAGCTTGGTCTCAACTCCTTTAACCTGACTTGACCTTTGATTTTTATTTTTATTTTTTATTTATTTTATTTTTTTTTTAAATTTAATGAAAGAACTCTTTATTAATTAAAAAGGAGAACTATATAACTAGGAGAGTAACACATTTGAGGGAACAGACAATACCAAAAAAGATCTGATGTAAAGTGGGTCATGGATAGTTCCATGGCTAAGATGGATTAGAAAAGGCTCGATTGACGACAGAAGTGATTCGGACCGTCAGACCTTAAATTGGGTGTATCTCACAATCTGTTCATAAGGTCACCAAGACCTGAATGAAGAGGAAAAATGAATTTCATATTGATCTAAAACTTCTGTGACCCCTAAAAAAGTTTTAATGGTAGACGTTCAATCCCCCACTACTTTTTGTAGTGTAGTCCACTTGATAGTTACACTTGTCTTATTTTTAGTCTCAACCCTTAAAACGAGCTCGCCAAATGTATGGATGGTTTGGATATAACACATACCTTATGATCAAACCTATAAAACTTGATGACATCATATAACTGGTGTGAGGGAGAGCGGATTGGTTACTAAACGCTTCAGTAGCCAAAAGGCTATTGAAGTGACGTGGCAAAACCCCATTGGTTAGATACACATGGTATGTTCCCTTGGTATAAATGCTACTACGTTAGATCCGTTAACTAATCTTTCTCCATTTCCACCGTGCACCAACTCGGCCACGAAATTGGATTATCATACTGAGAAAATTCAGTTGGGCCCACGGTGAACTTATGTAATTTATCCACACCTTCCATCTGTTTTTCCATCTAATTTTAGGCGTTGAGCCCAAAATTGAAGCTTATAAAAATCTCAAGTGGACCATACCACAAGAAACAGTGGAAATAATGATTTCCACTGTTGAAACCTTTCCAGGCCCCACATTGATGTTTATTTTCATCCAAACTGTTCAAAGGATCAAAAAATATGGATGAAGGTAAAAAACAAATATAATCTTGATCCAAAACTTCTGTGGCCCCCAAGAATTTTTCAATGGTATAAATTCAATTCACGCTGTTTCCTTTGGTGTGGTCGATTTTAGCATTTTATATCCTTAGTTTTTGAGCTAAGGCCCTAAAATTATCTTATAAAATGGATGGACAGACTGGATAAAATACATAAATCATGTTGGACCCCATAGAGTTTACTTAGTACACAATCCGCTTCCCTTGGCCACATACCGGTAAACTCCATGGGAACGGATTGGCTACTCCACCTACACCAGCCAATGGCTGGTGGTCGGTGCTACGTGGGCCACACCATGATGTATGTGTTTCATCCATGCCAAAAATTAGGTATACATACAAAAATTAGGTATATCTGTTTTTACATATCATTTTACGGTATACATACAAAAATTAGGTATATCCAAATCTCAAATGAACCACATTACAGGAAATAGTGTTGAATGAGGGTCGACCATTAAAAACATTTTGGGGCCATAAAAGTTTTGGATCAAGCTGATATTTGTTTTTTTATCTCCATCTAGGCTTGTATGACCTAATCAACAGATTGGATGTCAAATAAACATTATAGTGGGGCATAGGAGGATTTTAATGGTTGATATCCATTCACTATTGTTTTCATGTGGTGTGGTCCACCTGAGATTTATATCCCTCTCATTTTTGGGATCAAGCAATGAAATGATCTTTAAAAATGGATGAACGGAATGGATGAAACACATACATCATGGTGGGGTCCACAGAGCACCGACCACCACTAAGGAGCTGGTGTCAGGGGGACTAGCCAATCCGTTTCCAAACTCCACGTACGTTTTTTCCGAGGTGGATTTCCTGCAAAAGGCTTTCGCAGGAAGTTCTTGCGCCGAGAAGCAGGTGGGGTCCATTGTGATGTTTGTGAGAAATCCTCCCATTCCATCCGTTTTTTGAGTTCATTTCAGGACATGATGCCAAAAATGAACCATATCCAAAGCTCAAGTGGGCCGTACTAAAGGAAAATGTGGTTTGGAAAATTCCTACCGTTAAAATCTACCTGGGTTCGATAGTGATGTTTATAAGCCATCCATACCATTAATAACTTCATTCCTACTGAGATGAACTAAAATCACAAATATTAGCATGACTCAAAACTTCTGTGGCCCACAAATATTTCAACCGTGGATATTCAATTATCACATTTTTGGCCCACTTAAGCTCCGAAAATGGTTAATTTTTGGCTCTATGTCTTGAATTAAACTCAAAAAACGGATGGACAAGTAGGATTTCTCACAAACATCACAGTGGCCCCACCTGGGTTCCCAGCGCGGGAAACAGGAAATCCGCCTCCTTTTATTCTTAAGATAAACAATTACCTGTGCCTGGCCGAGTGCGTTCACGGCCTAAACGGAGAACATTCGCTAATGGATCTCCGTTGGAAGAGCATTTATTGGAAGGAAACAGCCGATTGGTAATGTCATTTTGCTAGAAGCGTTCCGTATCCAATCTGCTCCCGGTGTGAGGTACACCAGCCAATCCGCTTCCCTCTATTTTCTTGGACGCGGATTGTGTACTACCCCCGCCCCTCGCTATGTCCGAACGGGCAGTTCTATTGCGCGCTCATCGTGACGTATCTGTATATTCAAGTCGTCAATTCCTTTTCTTAGATTATTTTAAGGCATGAGCACAAAAATGAGGCAGATCCAATGCTTAAGTGGACCACACCAAATAATAAGCTTGGTTGCATTAAAATGCACAAAGTATTAAATGTCAGTTGCATTAAATGCAAGAGTAATCTGTGGTGTGGTCCATTTGTCCGTTGGATCTGTTTCATTTTTGTTTTGATGCCTTCAAATAATTTGAGAAAAAGGATAGATGACTTGGATATACAGATACATCACGGTGGGCCTACCCACAGAACTGCCCGTTCGGAGCCAGGATGGGCGGGGGTAGTACACAATCCGCGTCCCTCTTTCTTTGTCTTTGGCTTTCGTTTCCCAATCCCAGCTCATTTTGCTTCCTCCCGGGGCCCACATGCTGACTGATACGACTTGAGCGGTCCATGTCTTGCCAGGACTAATGAATTATTGGTCCATAAGCATACTTTAAAGAGGATTCTAATTTTCCATTTTTACAATTGAATGCTATTTCGTGGGAAGTTTATTTCCATTGTTATAAACTCATTTACATAGAGTGCTG